>VDFB02056351.1:39318485-39353024 GCA_007258455.2 Sequoia sempervirens | reverse complement strand
ATGGATAACAAGTGGCATAATTCAAATTATGCGATGGAGCCCGTTTTGAAAAGGGAAATCATGAGATATTGTGACAAGTACTTGTTGATTAAAACTAAGTAGGACCATACCTTACATAATCTCCTTTTGGGGATTTTGTTAAGCTATCGTATTTCCAAGTTTTTTTATTTTGATTTTGATGTGAATAATAATTATGAGATCAAAGTCCTTATTGGCCCTATTTTGTCCACTATTTTGTCTCCGCAGTTGAAAGAAAACCTTTTTGGTGTTACTAAATTTGGTCTGCTCTTGAAAGCTATCCTTTTAGGTGTTTCTAATTTTGGCCCCGCGACAATCTTGCCTAGGTTTCTGTGCAGCTTCTACATGGAAGGAAAAACTTCCTTTCCTCTCATGTCTTGCTTACTTAGCCGATTGTGTGTGGAGATCCACATTTATGATTCCACTAAGATTGCTTGTTGGAAATTACTTACTCATGTGTGTGACCTATCCTTTGCATTGATTATCATAGACTGTTGTTTTTGGCTTAAAATCCTTAATGTGCGGGTGATTTTTCACCTTTCTATTATCTCTAACCTTTTATTTTCTCAGGGTTCCTGGTTATACTGTGTGCAGAGTGACATTATGGGTGGTGATATGGTGTGAACTGAGCCAAATAACTGTAGTGAATTTCAAAAAGATCCACTTGTTTGGTAAATTTGTGTCAAAGGTGGTTTGGCTCCTCTAATGGAGAGACTGGTGGGCCATGACCCTAATCTGTCTACTCAGTTTGTCAACTCGTGGAAAGATTTCCATGTGACTTTGGGAGGAATTTCCTTTACTATGGATGAGGAAGCTATTGTGTAGACTACGGGGCTCTAGTGTACTGGTATGAAGCATCTGAAGCACACTAAAACTCAGGATAATGAAAGTATGAACAAGTTTTTGTGGGGAATGAGGCACCAGTGCACAACCAGTCAGGTTTTGACCAAGAGGCTCTCCCTCAGCCATTGAACCAGGTGTGCCTTTCCTTGATGAATTATGTGACTTTGGAAGGTAGATACAAGACCTATTACTTCTACCATTTCCCTCTTTTGAATTACCTCAAGCATAAAGTTTTGTTAAGCTTTCCTTTTTTCCTGCTTATGGACTTAGAAATTTTTATCAAAAAATGTGTCGAGGCTACTGGTCTGAATCCTAATGAACCTCCTCCCTTGTTGCTCCACCAGGGCCTCATTTTGAGGCTCTACCACTTCCATCTTGCTCTATGTCCACCAAAACCCATATCAGTTGTCTGCATTGAAGAGATTGAGCCTCCCACAATGACCAATTTATCTCTGGCTGAATCCAAAGGCCCTGTTAGGAAAAACCACCCGGTCCCTACTAACACGCATAAACCCAAACCCGCTGCTAAAAAGCTTAAGGGGAATGAGGGAGTGACCTAGACTAGTGTGATGGCTAGTCTTTGTGAACTCAAATCAACCCCCTCCAAGACTACTAGCAAGCCCCTCCTGAAAAAGAAAGGAAAGGAGGAAGGTAAGAGCTTGAAGGATCCTCTAAGAAAAGGAAAAAATGTGGTGAGAATTGACTTTATGAGGGATATGATGGTTGCAGAAACGGTGTTTATTGGTTGTGATGCCATCATTTGACACTCTAGTAGGCTGGCCAAGAATAGGAAAAAAGTGCAAGTTAAAGATTTGGACATGAAAGAGGAGCTATCAGACAACAAAGATAGCAAGGTTGAAGAGGAGTCTTAGGGTGAGGAGGAGGAGCTTGCTAGAGGTCCCAACTCCATTCTTGACATGGGAAAATTTCAAAAGGAGGTTTCGGCCTCTCAGTCTTTAGAACCACTAGATGTTGAGCATGTTGATATTGGAAAGACTGTGGTTGGAGGGGAGGAGCTCTGAGTGCTAAAGGAAAGATTGGATAAATTGGACAAAAAATTATGTGGTTTGACCTGCTTCACAGTTAAGTTGGTCCACTATGTCACCAATACTTTGTCAACAATTATGAAGGATGAGATGGATATGAAAAAGGCTGAAGACCATCGAGAATGGGTCAAAGATGATGTTTTCAATCTCCTGTCAAAGAATTGGGAAGATGCCAATTAGTTTGTTGCTGGTCCGTTGTTTGTCCATCTGTTGTTAGTCTGTTGTGTTTGTTTTTTGGATTTGTGTTTTTTGATGCTTTTTTGGTCTTGAACTCTATTGGCCCTTGTGGCTCCTTGTGAAGGGTACAACACCCTGTAAATGATGCTTACCTAATCAAAAACATCTCCAAAAATCCACAAAGCCATATACCAATCCAAAGAGAGATGTGGTTCCTCCAAAACATACATATTGTGTTGATAACACTGTAACTACCAAACTGGAACTTTTGTCATTCATAACTTCAACACCAAAGACCAAAACACTGTGAAACTCTAGATTTAGACTCTTCTAACATCTAGAAAAATTACACCAAAATCACAGAGCGAGATTCTACACAGTAGACCAATGCGGACCAAAATATTGGATGTTTGGTACACTAAAAAATTGTTTTGACACTTAGCCGATTTTCCCTTCATTTTTCTTCATCAGATCAAACCTTCTTGCAAATGTCCACTAGATAACCATCTTCAAACATGCTCAAGCTATACAAATTGGTTTGCACACTAATCTTATATAAAAACACAATGTTGACATCAATGACAACATTGTATAGCATACTATGCAACTTGTGCTCATACCTTAAGCTCATACTTCATGCACATGTTTCCAATAAGCATATCAATGAAAAACTCCTTATTCTTCCAACAAGAAGTTCTTTTCTAAACATTTTACATGAGGTATGCACTCTAAATCCCCAACAGAATGTCATTTTCCCCATCCTTGAGTATGATAACATGCATGTAAGTGACTAGATCATTTTATTTTGATGGGGTATTGTATTAGTGTTGGGATTAGGTGTTGTGCACCTTGCATAAAATAAATATTATAATATTGTAAATTAAATAATTATTTAGTATGGTACATCTAGGAGGTGTGTTTAGCCACATTAGCTATTTATTTGGGGTCACTTGTAAATTTGTATATAATATTGTGTTAGTTATTTTATGTGTGAGAGATTAGTATAATTAATTATTATTTGGTAAAAATACTAATTAAAATGTATCAAAAAGTAAATGAGGGTTCAATGGTTTTATGTACTCATGGTTTTGGGGCACATCATGGTTTTATCTTACCATTTGGTTGTATTTATGTGAGCTTGCGTTTATAAAAGAAAACACATATTTAATGGTTAAGGTTGATTGGGTGAGTGGGTTGTCATTGTATTAAGTCTTCTTCTAAGGAATGCATATGTGAAGCATGGCATGGGATGTGTGGATTCATGCTTAGACACATGGAGGATACATAGGAGAGGTTTTATGTTTCAAAAGTATTCATTGTAACTCTCTAAGTGCTTGTATTTTTTATTGTTGAATAATAGATGGATCATGGATACTTTTGAAGGCTGGGTTTTTCCCTCTTAAGGATTTTTACAAGGTATATTTTGTGTTATCTTATGGCTTGTCTATTTGATCTTTGCATTATGGTTATTATGTAAGATTGCATGCATGCTTTTCTCTCATGCGGTTATGTAGAAAATGGATTGAATATTTTGAGTATTATACATTAATTTTCTAACAAGTGGTATCAAAGCTTTATTCATGGTTGTGGAAGGTGTGAGCTCCCAAGTTTGGTATAGCCCTTATTTGAGTAGATCTAGTGCAAAGTTGAATCCATGGAAATGCAAGAAAGATCTAAAGAATTTCAAGGTATAGAAACATTGTGCAAGTGGTGTTTTATAGATTTTGAGGTTTTAGGGTTTGCATATTTGTTGGGTTTATTGCAAATCTAGGGTTTGTAAAATGTGGATCCAAATGGGCTTCAAATGAAGGTTTTATAGATGAAGTTGCATAAATGACCTCTTGACATAAAATTGACCTCACAATTAGATCCAAGATGGTCAAGAAAAGAAGATTGATATAAAATTTTCCCTATTTTTTCCACTGTGAAAAAACTACAATTTTTTTAGCCCCCTAACCTATTGTATGGTCGTACAATTTTTGTAGAGATCAAAAATATTAAAAAAAACATAAAGTGGAAAAATTATTTGAAATAATTATGATTTTTTAAAAAATTTAAAAAATTCTAGGGGATGTTTGCAAACCTCCCCCATGTCTAATAGGTCAAACGATACTATTAGCACCACTAACACTGCTAGTCATTGATAGTGGCTCCCTGGTCGATAGTTGCTAGGTCAGTGGGGCTAAGTCCCTTGGTCCCATGGGGTATGCAGTTAAGCCCTAGTGGATTTTAAAATTTTAACCGCTAAATTTTTTTAAAACAAATTTAAAGCATTTTTTGAACTATGCCACCCACCCTCTACTACAACATCGCCTAAGTTCCACCACCACTAGTGGGGCCACCTGGGGGTCACCACAAAGCTGTCAACTAGTCTAATTAGGCAAATTTTTACAATCGAGCATAACTTTCACCTAGGATGTCAAATTTTTTATTTCCAATAGTAAAAAAAAAGCTCTTTTCGAGCACTACACAGTGGTACATGTTTGGTTCCTTTATTTTCTACTTTTTATTAGTTTTTGGGGCCACTAAATTATATTTTTCTCTAGTACATGTTTTTGGTCATAACTTTTTCATACATAATCATATTTTCAATTTCGAATAGGTGTTGGAGATAACTTGTAGTGTACTACATAGTGGATAAGGTATAATTTTATTTTATGTTGTAGAGAGAGGTTGCTAGTTGTTTGATCACTTGCAGGTGCTTGAGATTTGGGGTGTGATTGTGTGAGAATTTGAATAAGTCAAGAGGTGAAACCTTGAGGGATTGTATGTTTTTATGAGATATACATGATTGTATAGTTGATTTAGTTTGGTGCTTCCTGATACAGCTTTCTAGGTGTTTTTTAGATTTTAGACTTTGATGGTGACAAGTACATAATCTATCTTCTAGTTTGAGGACATGGGTTGACATGTGTGGAGACTCAGAGTCTCTTGTAGGTGAGAGTTGAGTGTAGGTACAATAATGGTGATTATTATAGTGTCATAGATATGTAGGTACATTTTAGCATTAGCACAACATGATCATATATGTGGTTGTTTGGTGGTGATGTGGTTTAGTGTTAAGAGGTTCTTATTATCCTTGATGCTTGTTTGGTTCCTTGAATATGGTTGATCTTTTGAGGACTTGTTGGAAAATCAGATCTGTAGTTGATTTGGTGTTTGAATCTTGAGGTCTACAAGATTATCTTCTTTGATATCTTGCTTTCCAGGTTACTAATGTGATGATGAGTTTGTATGTTTCAATGTTTGGGATTTACAATTTATGAAAATTGTAGATGTGTACAACCTATTGATTGTAGTGGGATGACTCAAATGTGGACTATATATATCCACAAGATTGACTTAGTGTTGATGTATACTTTGTTAGTTGGCCTTGTTTGTGGTCATTTGTGCATTGGTGTGTTACAATAAGATGAGAGATGGACAGTTAGAGTTCTTGGATAGTTAGTGTTTGTGAATTTTAGCATGTGATTTATCGTAATATCATGATAGCTTGGAAACACAATTTTATGATTGAGCATTTGACAGTGATGGCTTAGTGGTTAGGATTGATTCTTGATATTTTGATGGTGGTTGTATCTTCTTGGCTTGGAGATCTTGGTTTTACTTGTTCTCTGGAGCTTTTGAGATTATAGTTGAGTGTGTGTGGACCATGGTAGATCTTCATTTAGGAGATGGTTTTCATGATGTCATGTGTATCTTGGTAACATGGTTTAGTGGGAGTCTTTGGCAGTGATGTGGATTCATCATTTATGATGGATGATCTTCTTCAAAAAAATTTGGTGTCTTGCTAGAGCTCTTTGAATATGTTGTTGTAGTGAGAGTACTTTCACATTTACAGGTTCATTTTTAGGAGGTTTTGATCCTTGGTTTAGAGTGTGTTTGGTATTGTGTCTTGGTTTACTCTTGAGTCTAGATTAGAGTTTTTACATGATAAAGGCTCTCTTGAAACTAGGAGGTGTGCATTAGTGCGTATGATATCTTAAGAGGAGATGTTAGATCATGATTTCATGTTTGGGTTCCTGATTCTATGGTTGTAGTTTTGATAGTGATATGGATAGGTTCTCTTGGTATTGAGTACATTGGTCATGTTCTTGGGAGCTTCATTATAGTGTGGTTTTGCATTTGGATCTTAGCATGGAGTAATCGGTTGTAAGTGCTCATGGATACTTGGAGACTTGGGTGAGGTTGAAGTTCTCTTGTGATTAGAGACATTTGCTTGAGACAATTACTCTATAGAGGTTTTAGCAAGAATATCAAGGATCTTACACCTTGATATGGATGTGAGTTTGTGATGAAATTTTTGAGGGGATCATTCTTGGAGTGAGTCATGATGACTCGGTTACCTCAAGGATCATTCACATTCCCCACTCTTGGTCTACTTGGTGGTTTATCATATGAAAGGTATTTTCCCATTCTTATTTTCAAATGTGTTATGCTTATACTTTGTCATCTCATGAATATGGATCTTGATCTATGGATAGTTTGCTTTGGAGGGTTCATTTTAAGGATGTTTAGCATGGTTATCTCCTTGTGCATATGATTTTATTTATGTTTTCATCCATTGTTGAGGAGTTTTAGGATATTTTGATTGGGTTCATTTTATGGTTTTGGTAATGGATTTTTTTATTTTGATCTTCCTTGGTTAGAGATGCTTACATCCATGTTGGTTTACATGATACATATGTTTTTTTTATCTATGAGATTTAACAGTTGGGTGATGTTGAGGATTTTTATTTGGGGTTGGTAAGGAGATCATACTTTCAACACAACATAACACTTTGAGGTGTTGATAGAAGGGTGTGTTATGATTTAAACAAATTCTCTCTTTGTTCTATGGATACTTCTTGGAGGTTCATGTTCATATAATTTTGGAGATTTATGGTGACATGTTGTGAGAGAGTATCTAGCTATTTCTATTGCATGTGTGGATCAATGTGATTGTTCTTGGTACTACATAGTTTTTATCATTTTCCACACCTTGGTTTGAGCCTTGATTGGTAGACTTGATATTCCATGATCTATTTTCAAATTTGACATTACCTATGGAGTGGGAGTTCCTAAATGTCTATTTTCTTCATTGACGAGTTTTATACAAGGAGCTTGTGATTCCAATTTATCGGTTGGACATATTGTTGGCATGAGTTTACTAATGTTTTTGATACCTAGGATGCACAAATGGTTGAATATATTAGCATATATTGTGGGTGTTATTTCCAATCATGTGGGTCCTTGCCTCTGATAGTAGCTTGGAGCCTTTGTTATCACTTGGATTTGATGCCTGTGTTCTTTGAATTGGTGCATCTTCATCTTGGATTGTTCCTTTTCTTTTATATGTGTCATGTTGGAGGATGAGAGGAGTTCTTTCTGGAGATGGTGGTCACCTTGTTTTAATTGTACATATTTTAATGGAACACGAAAGCATGTTGGAGATTCATGTGGTTTCATGTATGGATATGATAATGTATTTTATTGATTGACCCTTATGCAATGTATACAACAAGTGGGAAAATATTGGGATAAGGTATTGTACACCTTGCATAAAATGAAATATTATATATTGTAAATTAAAGCAATATTTAGTGTGGTACATCTAGGAGGTGTATTTAGCCACATTAGATATTTATTTGGGATCACTTGTAAAATTTTATGTAATATTGGGTTAGTTATTTTATGTGTGGAGAAAAATAATTAATTAGTATTTGGGGAGATATTAAATAATGTGTATCAAAAAGTAAATGAGGGGTTAATGGTTTTGTGTACTCATGGTTTTGAGGTACATGGTTTTATCTTACCACTTGGTTGTATTTGTGTGAGCTTGTGTCTATAAAAGAAAACACATGTTTAGTGGTTAAGGTTGATTGTGTGAATGGGTTTTCATTGTATCGAGTCTTCTTTTAAGGAGTGCATATGTGAAACATGGCATAAGATGTGTAGATTCATGCTTGGACACATGAAGGGTGCATAGAAGAGGCTTGATGTTTCAAAAATATTCATTGCGTGGATGATGAAAATATGAATTATACAAAATAGTAACAATGTAATGAAAGTATCAAATTCACACATCAACAATCACTTAATTAAGCTCAAGATCTTGTCTCAACATGAAATAACAAGCAATGTAATCATAGCAAAGACTTTGATTTGATCTGTTGTGGGTTTCTCTTCAAAGTAACATAACCATGAAATCACAATGATAATGATAGATGCTCAAAGATGGATGATACCTTTTACTTGATAATGATAATAATAGCTTGATTGCTTGATAATGATAGTTTGATTGATTGATAATGCTTGATAATGATAATGCTCTAGTGATTTCAATAATGTTATAGCTAGGAGATTAATAAGGGAATATGAATGAATGAAAGGTTTGTATTTATATGCTTCACTTGATATTTGATCAGTGGTGGAGATTAATTAGAAAGATCATTGGATAAAAAAAACAAGATAAGGTAGGAGCTAAAATTAGAATTAAATGAATTTATTATTTAATTCATAAGGATAGTTGGAGGAATAAATAAAATATTAATTTTATTTATTTATTTTAGAGGTAAAGATTTGATTTAAATAAATTATTTTAATCTATTTAATTTGAGGGGGGTGTTAGCTAATTAATTTTGTTTTGAAAATTATTTAATTATAGAGGACCAAAGATATTTTGAATTTGATTAATGTTTGAGAGAAAATGATAATTGATGACTTAATTAAATAATTAAAATCATTTAATTAATATGTATATGATAAAAAGATTAAGATAATTAAATAATTAAAAAAAAATTATTATGAATGAAAAGGGAGAAATGTTAGCTTAATAAAACAATTAGTTTTTTTAGTTAATATGGATAGAAGAATTGATGAGTACTTTGTAAGTGCATGTATTGTTTTGTTTTCGAATAATAGATGGAGTATGGATGCTTTTGGAGGTTGGGTTTTTCCCTCTTGAGGGTTTTACCAAGGTATATCTTGTATTATCTTGTGGCTTGTCTATTTGATATTTGCATTATGGTTATTTTGTAACCTTTCATGCATATTTTTATCTCATGGGGCTATGTGGGAAATGGGTTGAATATTCTAGATACTATGGATTTATTTTCTAAAAAATAAAAGAACTCCCTCCAAAAGCATACTTTGAGATTGGGTCAACAAGCATTGAGCCTCACATAGGATCCAACTAGACGTTGTCGAAAACCTCACTAAAGGGATTTTCTTCCATTTTTCTAAGGCCAACCATATTAAGGCTATTCTTAAGCATGACCCATGGTATGTATATGGTCATTGTTAGTCTTTCAACCCTAGACATGAGATTTTTGCATCTTAGGTAACATTTTTTGTGTCGATTTAGCTAGAGTTCTCAAGTTTACCCTTTGTTAGAAATTTGTAACAATAATTTCTACTTCCCTTGGGAAGGTCATTTGTGTTGAGCCTAATAGATTCTATGAAGATTATCCACATAAGCATGTCTATGTTGAGATCAACTTGTCCAAGGATTTGAAAGAATCTATCAACATTCATGTTGGACATCTTTGTCACATCCAATGTGTTCTCTAACTCAATCTACCCAACACTTGTTTTTAGTGTCAGACTATCAGGAAAAAGATTTAAGGATTTATCTTTAGTGACCCCTCAAATCAAATCACCTCCCTAGTTGATTGAGGTCCCACAGTCTATTGAGGTTCTCTCCTCGAAAATTGAGGAAAAATGGACAACTATTTCACACCACAAAAGAAAAAATGTTGATCTTCATAGCTTCCATGCTATAGCCCAAGCCATTATGGATCAAACAACTACCAAAGTGTAGCTTTCAAATGTTTCAAGCCATTTTGAGAAGGGGAAATAAGTTGTCCCACCTACTAGTGAGCCTTCTCTAGGCCAATATTTTCTAAGATGCCCTAGCCAACATCAATTTTATCTTCTCAACTGAAAGTTCCTATTTACTCCCTCCCTTTTCCTAAATATTTGTGATATTCTCATAGATCACCTAGGCATTTAGAGGAGGGAGAGTACAATGCAAAGAAGAAAATAATGATAGTTCCCAACATCTAGTGGGGTAGTTTCTCCTCATAATATTTTTACAAAATTGTTATTCTTCTATTCAAGACTCGGATAATGATGAAATGCCTCATGATTCTCACTAGTGAATTTATTCTCCTAGAATGTTTGAGATCTTACTTATCTCCCCAATAAATACTTTGTGCAAAATATTTATCAAAAGTAGCCAGCTTTAGATTTTCTCTTTTAATAAGAAGTGAAGATTACTGATTTTTTGATTTCAATATATTGTTGTGTAGTTTGGTAGTCAACTCTATAAATTTTAAAATAATCTCAACGTTGGTCATGGAGGGGTTGTCACCTTTCTCTCTCCTAAGTGGCTTCAACATGTTGACCATGATTCTAACTCCACTAACCATGTGATTTGGCTCCTCTTAAATATTAACAATTATTCTTTTGGCATTATAAATATTTATGCTTTCAAGGATGTTATGAGAGATCTCTTTTGTGACAATGGATTGTCGATTCATTGTCTCTCACCACTTGGGTTATGTTCAAGGAATTTAATATGGTGGGGATGGTGTAATATGATAAAGATGGGCCCTTACCTTTACATTTGACAATTAGGGAATGAGAGACATGGTATTACATGCATGATAAATTGGGTCTTTTTTATCCCAATTTAGGTTGCTTCCACAATCATTCCCATTGGTACACGTAGAATAATGTCTAGGTTGGTTCTAACAAAGTCTTTAAACACTTGGATTGTGCAATGATTTTTGGACAATATCATTTTTCCTTCACCAAATATTTTTTGTTGTCAGTGGAGCCTTTGTTAGATGTTACCTTATAAAATCACACTCCCATCAAGTTTAAAATTCAATGGAAAGTGGGAATACCTCAGAGTTGTAAAACTCATTTTTTTAAATACTTCTCTACTAAGTCATTAGCCCTCATTGTCCCACATTAGGAAATTATGGAACTTAAAATCCTAGCCCACTCAACCAATTGGATAGATTGATTGGTAGAATAGATTTTTCAAGTGTACTTCTCACTTCCTTTCTACTATGAATGCTAGCTAGTAATTTTTTGGTGATGTGCATATGAGGCCACAACCGTAGAGCTTCATAAGGTTACCTCAGAGCTTTAAAAGGCTATTGCAACTCTTGAGGTTGACCCATTTTCCCTTGCTTTGTAGGTCAAGGTGGTTGAGCTTTATCATTACAAGAAAATTACTAACAACCATTTAGCTATAGGTGCTCAAACCAAAGGGCCATATCCCATTAGCTTAATGTTAGAGATAGAGCTTCATCTATTGCCACTTGGGTTATGTGCAAGAAAATTAATGTGGTGGAGATGGTGAATGTTAAAGATGGGACCCTACACTTACATTGGACAATTGATGAATGAGAGACATGGTATTACATGCATGATAAATTACGTCTTTTTTATTCCAATTCGGGTCACCATTATAATAATTCCCATGGATATACGTGGAATAATATCTAGGTTGGTTCTAATAGAGTCTTTAAATGTGGATTGTGTGATGATCTCTACAACTTCCTTTTTTTCCTTCACCAACTATTTTTCACTCTTAGTGGAGCCTTTGATAGATGTCACCTTATTAGATCACACTTCCATCATGTTCAATATTCAATGACAAGTGGGAATACCTTAAAGTTGTAAAACTCAAAATTTTCAAATACTTCTTTGTTAAGTCATCAACCCTCATTGGCTTGCATCAAGAAAGTGTGGAACCTAGAAGCTTGGAACACTCAACTAATTGGCTTGATTGCTTGGTGGAATAGAGTCATCAAGTGTACTTCTTGCTTCCTTCACATCTATGGATGCTAGCTGGTAATTTTTGGTGATGTGCATTCAAGGCCACAAACTTAGAGCTTCACAAAGCTACTATAGATCTTGAAGTTGACCCATTTTCCCTACTTTGCAGGTCATGGTGATTGAGGTTCATCACCATAAGAAAATTATTGATGACAATCATTCATCCAGAGGTGCTCAAATCAAATCTAGATTGCACTAGCTTAAGGTTAGGGATGGAGCTTCTAAAGATTTTATCCAAGATCTCAAAGCTCATAAAACTTCACATGGTATCAAGTATATCAAGGATGGGGATAATGCTCTCAAAGAACTTCTAAATATTATCTAGTCTTTTGTCAAACATTATGAGCAATTTTTCACTACCTAGGAACACTTTCTTGAACATGACCAGGCCCTTCAAGAGTGCCTCTAAGTTTTCCCTATCAACTTTCCTCCTCACAACTATACTTTTTTATCAAGTTCTCTCCATTTTTGACCTCAAGGAGGCTATTAATACCATGGCCAACGATAAGGCTCCCAATTAGGATAGCTTCACTTGTGAATTTTATAAGGCCTTTTGGGATTGTGTTGGCAAGAACCTACACAAAGTCTATCTTGAATCATTCCAATCCAAGTGGTTAGGGAAAGTAATTAACAAAGGAAATATTAAATTCATACCTAAGTTTGGAGACCCAAAGGATATTTATAATTAGAGGCCTATCAACTTTCTTAATGTCTCTTACAAGATAATCGCTAAAAATTTGGTTTTGGAAATGTGTCATCTCCTGAAGCTCAAATTATGAGGCTTGAGAAAAATAGTTTCATTAAATCTAGGTATATTTAAGATAACATCATTATAGTTTGGGAAGGTATGAAAGGGGCTAGGTACTCTCAACAAAAGAATTTATTCTTGAAAATTGGTCCTTTGCCAAGGCCTACGATTCTATTAAATGGCCCTTTATTCTAACCATGCTTCAAACTCTAGGATTTGGGTCTCACTTAATTCAATATGTTACCATGCTCTTCGTGAGTGCCTCGTCTTGCATTATTATTAATGGTTAGCAATTGAGGGCTTTGGGCTTTTCAACTCCATTCACCAAGGTTGTCCCTTGGCTTTGACTCTCTATGTGCTTATTGCTGAAGAATTTAGTTACTTTATGGCTCATTTTGTGTCTCAAGGGTTGGTCAAAGGTATAGGTTTACCTAATTCCTCAACTCAACTTGTTAATGGCCACTTTGTGGATGATTCTTTCCTCACACTCTTAGAAGAGGAGTAAAATATCAAACAAGATTTTAAGTGTTTATATATTTTTTTGCAAAGCTTTTGGCTCTACCATTCAATGACATGACTTAATGTTATAAATAATCCTTCCGCCCCACCCCCTCCTAGTTCAACTTTTACAATTGGAAATAGATTGGTCATGGAGAAGTTTTTAGATTCCTAGGCATCCCCTTTGCCTTCTAGGCTTCACATGTATCCTTATGGCAATTTTTCCTTATTAAATTGAAAAGGAACTAGCATATAGGGTCACCAAACCCCTTTCTTTAGCCAAGAAAATTCAAGTTTGTTCCAAGATTATTGCGGCCACTCATGTTTATTATTCCTCATGTTGGGCTCCTAAGGCCTCTTAAATGAAATTAGATGAGCTTCGTCATGATTTTATTTGGGCTTCTTCATAAAATCACAAGGGATTTCACAAGGTGGCCTAGGAATTCTATTGCCTCCCCTAAGATTTTGGAGGTTTGGAGCTTTTATCCACCCAGTGTAAGGGTTTGGCTCTTTGCATTGAGTGGATCATTATTGTATGTCAAGGTGATGAAGCTTGGAAAATCCTTGTGAAACATTGTGTTACCTTTGACCATCCTTCTAGACAACCTATTTAGAAGGGGATTGGGCTACAAACCCTACTCATCATGAAGAATGCAATGCAAATCTAAGGTACTTTCATGATAAAAAGTATCCAGAGAGCTTTGGAATCCATGAATCCCTAGCTTCTCTAGAATGGTTATAGATTATGCTATGGGATTTCCATCAACCAACAAAATATTTAATGGTCCCCCATTTTACAAGGTCACAATCCCCCATTAGCAAGGTTGCCTAAGGTGTGTGCCTTGAGATTTCACAAGAAAGAAATTTAAACTCTACAAGACCTCTTCTATAGAGCTTTAATGAGTCTCTTGTCATAGAATCAAGTTAAAGCTAAGTTTCACCTTTCTAATAAGGATTGTGAAACTTTTGATGGTCACAAGGGAAATTCCAAATGATATGGTTCACAAAAATTAGTATCAATTCATCCAGGCCCTTGTGGAAAGATTGGAAATGGTGTTCAAACACTGCTTTCCAAAACTACAAACCATATAAGGATATATTTGGCTCTCTCCTTGCTTGCCCATGGTTCACACTTTGAATCAACAATGACATTTGCAATCACCAATCTCAATTTGGTAACATATATTTCATAACATTTGGTTAGCTATTGTGGAGCCCAAATTGACTCACTTTGTCTAGTGTATTATTTTCCAAGGCCTTCTTGTTGGCTCTAGGGTATCCCATTTGGGAGTTCCAAACCCCTATTGCCTATTTTATGAGCAACCATAGTCTTTTAAGCACCTAGTATGGTTATGTTCCAACCCAAAATATTTGGACTTGGATCCATGATTTTTTCAAACCCTTTAAACCAAAACATTTTTCATGGCACATGGTTCTTTTAAGGGGATTGGCCTCACATCCCTAACAAATTCAACCATATTTGACATGCTTTCAAGGTGGAGTTTCTCTTTAGCATATGGAAAGATAGAAATTCATCTTTTTTTGCCAATTGTTATGTTGATTAACATGTTTCACTTTACTCTAAAGCTATGATATGTTATAATATTTTATTGTAGACTCAAGTGCAAGAAAATAAAGTTGCACTTGAGGTGGCCCACTTAGATGTGTTGCTTGACCACTAGGGCAACAACCTTTATGTGGTAGCCAAAGTTCCTCCATCTCCCTTTTCCTCCAAGGGTCACTTGCCTTTTTACAAGGGTCATTGACTTGAGGTATTTGGGAGACTCACTCCCAAGGTTCTCCCTCAGCTGCAAGAAGGGACCATGGTTAGCGGGGTTGATCACAATATACTCTTCTATGCTTCACCTCCCTATCACTCATGGGATGAATCTCTAGATGGCCTACTAATGGTACATCCAACAAGTTTGATTCGAGCAAGTTCCCTAAATTGGTGCTTGCTATTTTGCCAACCTTGCTACAAAAGAAGAAAAAGATAAAAATAAGGATGACGATTGGTGGAACCCCCCCATGACCCCGCTAAGGTATAGAAAAGTCAAGTGACCAGGATTCTCCTCCTCCCCCCTTTGCTTAACCATCTAATGACATTATATTTGTTTATATGTTTTTATACTCTAGACCGAAACTCCATGTGGACTCTAGGAGTGTGACTTTTTTCTACCCAACTACTTGTATTTAATTCATTTCATGAAAGATTGAGAGAATAAATAAGTATTTAACCTCAAATCTAGACAAGGATTTAAGATAACCGCTAATAATTCAAAGAGTGGGTTTGCGATGGATTGAAACCCTAGAATTAGATATAAGTGGGTAATAGGGGAGAGGGGCCCATAATAGAGCAAGGTCCAATGGTGGGGATAGAAGTAGTCCTCAGTGGGCCCCATAGTGGAGCACTTTAATATCCAATTGCAAAACACTTTTTATCCATAAAGTACGCAAAGTGACAAATCATGTGATGCCACATCAACGCACCAATAAAACATGACTTATGCACCACTATCGGTCTCACTTTTTTATTGGGCTTTTTTGGATTCCTCAACAAAAAGCACGCTGATTTGGTATCACATTTGATGATGTGGCTCTAAAATGAAATATAGAAGCACATGAATTACCAAATAAACTTTGTACAAAATTGGGAGTGACTTGAAATTTCCACGTACTATTTTGAAAAACGCAAAGTTAGGGTGCTCCACTATGACCCCTCTCCCCTAGTCTAGACTCTAAATCACACCCGCCATTTATCTGATCCAAACAATGGAATATCTGAATCCGTTACATTCTAATTTTTAATTAATTAATAAATACGATGGGCTGGATTGATGGGGGGGGCGTTAATCCAACCCAACAGAAACGGTGCAAGAAAAGGGGACTAGTCCCGTCAACTGACGCCCTTTTTCGTGTCGCGCATTTCCAAGAAAGCATGGTGACATTGTGGACATTCATGGCGACATCTTCCAGATACATGGAAAATACGCTTGGACAAAAATAACCGTTGTTAGACAGAAAAGAACAAATTCCAGCAATAGAAAAGCTGTGGGACCCTGGATGAGCACGCTATGTTAACACACTGTACATTTCATGTTAACATTCCATATCAACAAATTACACATAAATGATCAGGAAAAACAATATAATATTATCAGTGCGTTCAAATATAGACAAGAAGAACAATATGATATTATCAGTCCGCGCAAGGCGCCACCCAGGCATATCGGTCTAGCTGCTTCATTACCAGTGGCACTGCGATTTTAACACCGTCTTTATTCCTGCTGTACTTTCCGCATGAACTTTTCGAGGAGATTTTGACTCTTTGCCTGCTCTGCCTCGACAACATAACAGACGGTATGGACTGACTTGTTGATTTTGTGCTCTATTTTTTTTTATCTGAGATGATTACAAGGATTTCTTGTTTACAGTTTAGTTTGATATTCCTTTTCTGGTATTGACTTAATCTTGATTATTCTTTTGGACTTTAGTTTTTGTTTATAGCTGTTTCAATATTTGCTTTCAACAATATTCTTTAACCGTTTATTATTAAATTAATAAAAATAAAATTTAATCTGTCTTTTCCATGACTGGTTCCATTTAAGCTATGACTGTTTCCACTTTACCGAGGTTGAATTCGTGTATTTTTAAGCGTGGGATTGAGTTTTCTTTAATTTTTTATTTTGTTTTTCACACGGATGGAAATTTTTTTGTTTTTTTATTAAGTTAAGAAGTTAAGAAATTATCTAATTTGATGAGATTTAAATTTTAATCTAAAAATAAAAAACTACGCCATTTATTTTGGTTTTTGTGAGAGATTTATTTTATTTGATCTATTTTTGTTTTTTCAATATTTAAATTTTAAATAAATTTTTTAAATCGTAAATTTTTTTACAGGTCGAAGAAGTCAAAATTTTGGACTAGATGCAATGTATTCGCTCTCCATTTTTCCTTTTAAACTGTTCTGGTTCATAAATAAGACAAGTTTCAGATTTAGCTCGGTAAAAGTCAAATTTATTATGTCCCATGTACGAAAGTTGCTTCTTAAAGTTTAGGAGCGTACTTCGAAGTGTACTACAGTTTAAAAAATTCAAAAAACATATTTTTAGACCAAACAATTTGTTGTAGAGGGCTTTAAACCAACAGGATTTCCTATTTTGACTAGGACTTGAAGCAATCCTTGACTGACTGGTTTATTATGGTTCAAGGGGCATTATATTTGCTAATGGTGACTTGACAGATACCATATTATAGTGAAAAATATTTTCCAAACATTGGACTCAATCTCATTTTTGGCATGCGTTCTTTTATATTTTGATATAGATTCTGAAATCTAAAGTGAATCAGGCTTTTTAAATTGATAGAAGCTGTTTCTGGAGGATTTGAACCTAAATATTTAGGTGTTAAAACAACAAAAGTACTGACAGGTACTTTATATCAAGCTGTCTGTTACATTTTGTTTTTTCTTCAAATTTTGTGGTCTTTCTTTTATCACCGTTCTTATTCATTCTGATTAGAAATGGAGATTACCTAATGATTCATACGCTAAGCACATTAAAACCCTTTCCATCTTATAAATAATACTTATCTTGTTGTCCGAAGTGAAGTTTCCGAAACGTGTCAAATATTTGTTCAGATATTTTTACAGTGCCCGCTCATTGACTCAAATATTTGTGCACTATATATACACAGCTTCAGACACGACTAAATTTTTATAGTGCCCGCTCATTAACTCAAATATTTGTGCATTATATATACACAGCTTCAGACACCATAAAAGCTTCATGAATCTCAGTATCTGTTCCTTAAGCCCTCGGGGCAGGCTTATTTTCTCTACATTTAACAGGCATTGATTTATCCACATCTTTTTAACTGCTCATAGTTCAATTCAATCACCAAATTAATCTCTTTCTAATTGTTTTCCACCCTCTCTTTTGTCTAGGCAGACTCAATTAAATCATATTTGACTTTAAATCGCATTTTACATGAGAATGTAATTTGTGTCTGCTTGCACGGCAATTATTCTTGGAAATATATGTTACAATTTGTTGGTATTTTCTCAAAGTTGTTTCATATCTGTATAAATGGCACTTGCAGGAAGGGCACCAATTCAAAACGGCACAGCTTCCTTTCAAGATTTAACAACCATTCGGTCCGAGTGTACATAGCGCGGCAGTCCACTATGGGTTCTCTTGCTGTGGAGGAAGGCCTGGTATATCCAGATGTGAGAAGGGACGAGTCCGTAATGGACAACTATCATGGAATGCTTGTACCTGATCCTTATAGATGGTAACTTTCTGTACTGAGTTTCTACTGGGAAACGGTTTCTATGCTTTGTTTCCATTGGAAAAATAGTTTATGTGCTTTGTTTCCATTGGAAAACAGTTTATGTGCTTAATTGTAGTGGAAAACTATGAACTGCTGAATTGATAACTGTAAATGCAATTAGAATTTCATATTTAAGGGTAGATTGACCTTACAACAATCTGCTCTAGTCCAGTTTAGGTGGACCTGAGTAATTTTCTATGTACACCTACTCTGAATGTATGGAGTTGGTTATGGACTTCGGACAGGTCTACCATACTATTTGTCGAAGGCATGAAAAACCCCCTAGGTTTCATTTGTAATTTTTAATTTTATGATAAGATTGTAATGGGATATAGATTTAGTCATCATTTGGGTATCAGTAAGAGCTTCCTATCAATGGTGTTTTAATTTTCTTAATTTTTTTTTCATTTGAGTGTTTTTACTAGCAAATTGTGAGAGTGCTTTTAAGTTAATATTTTGGATCATACTTAGTGATTCATATGCTTATTCTCTTTAGTGATCCATATTTTTACTTTCTTGATAACGCATCAAGGAAAGTGATCTAAAATGTAACTGAAAAACATTCACATAATTTTCTAAGAGAATTATTCAAATCCATTTACATGGATTATAGAAATATCATACCTGTTATCAATAGAATATGATTTATGTGTACTTATATTGGAAGTTACACATGAAGCAAACAACTTATATCATAGTTAAAGACTAATCAAAACCCAAATTAGCAAGTTAAATATGTTGACCTGCTGTTCATTTGGACCAGCTAGGACTCGAACCTAGGACCTTCCATTTGCTACTAGAGTGCTCTACCAACTGAGCTACTAGCCCCTCTTTAGCCAGCCCATCATCGGTCCGGGTGTGGCTTATAACCAACACCCCCCTTAAGCCACACTGCTAGTGCTTGGGGCTCCTACTTTGGCTCTGATACCCCTTAGTGAGATGCTGCTCATTTGGACCAGCTAGGACTCGAACCTAGGACCTTCCATTTGCTGCTGAAGTGCTCTATCAATTGAGCTACTTGCCCCTCTTTGGCCAGCCCATTGTCGGTCTAGGTGTGGCTTATTTCCGATAAAATAAGCTGTTGAAAACTAGAAAGAGTTTTTAAAAAGTTGTGTAGTTAAATCTGAATAAAAACATCGCATAATTTGATACAATGTAAAAACCCCACCTACTTGATAATGAATGAGTTAAGGAACTCTATAATGAATGATTCATAAGGCACAATACTTGTTGAAGGTTTTACAAATTGAGTAGCGAGATAAGTGGGCTTGATCTTGGGGGAAACTCCATGGTTAAGTGTGCTTGAGTTGGAGTAGTACTAGGATGGGTAATCCCTTGGGAAGTCCTGATACTTCACCCCTATGAGCATCACCTATCTGCAATGAGTGCTATGTGGGCTATTCGTGCTCATGAGAGATGTATTCTTGTGAACCAATGCTCATGAAATATGGATCAATAAATTTGACCTAAAAAAGACTATATGATTAAATTCTGATAAAAACATCACATAAATTGACACACTATCTACAAACTAACTACTTATATCTACAAAGACAGCCCAAAAGAAATAGTCTATCTATAGAAGATGATAGAGCCCAAAAGAAATAGTCTATCTATAGAAGATGATTAGGGATTGTTTAAATTTTCTTCTTCTGATAAGCATATATTGAAATGAATCAGGCTGGAAGACCCAGATGCTAAGGAGGTCAAGGATTTTGTTGAGAAACAAGTGCAATTAACTCAATCCTACCTACAGAATTGTGAGACAAGAGAAAAGTTCAGGAAACAGATCACAGCTCTTTTTGACCACCCTAGATATGATTGTCCATACAGACGTGGCAATAAATACTTCTACTTTTTCAATACAGGGCTGCAGGCTCAGAGTGTTCTATATGTTCAGGTATGCCAGTTTAGTTTGAAGTAAATGTAGATTTGAATGATCCTAGATGCACAGATTTGAGGAGTATGACCAACTTCTTTTTGAATATGCATAAAATTTAAAGAGTTGTGAAATTCTGTTTGTTATTGTGAAAAATAAAGAAGTCAAACATTATATTTCTTGATATTAACTTAGCCGGTGTAATGCCTTACATTAAAATTGTTCACAGTGTTACTGAGATGCTTTTAAAATTCCAACTTATTTCAGGATAGTCTGGAGGCAGAAGCTGAGGTCTTACTTGACCCCAACACACTTAGTGAAGATGGAACAATTTCTTTAAATACATGTGCTATAAGTGAAGATGCTGAATTCTTGGCAGTTGGTTTAAGCTCCAGTGGTAGTGACTGGGTAAACATCAAGATTATTCGGATAGCAGATAAGAGTACAGAGCCCGATTCTCTTTCGTGGGTATGTTTAATGACTTTTTGTTGAGAATACAGTCGATTTCATGATCAGATGGAACAGAGCAACCAACAAGAAACAGACTTATAATAAATGTTGAATTAGAAATGAGATACTGATAGTATGCACATGGTTTTTATAACAAGAAGAAAGCATTGTTTAGCCATTAATTAGGTTTAGTATAACTTTGATCTCTATTACTAAGTCAAACAAAAGTGTGTCCACAGCCGTTGTATCATTGTTTGTTCTAGGCCCTATCACTTCTTTCTTTGTACTTTTAGTTCTTTTGAGTATTTTGTTACAAGTTATTTTTGAGATTCATTAGGCGCTTCTTTTTTGTACTTTTTCAGTTATATTCTCTTTTGAGTAAATTGGTCGTTCTTGGTCACTTGCGGATATATATATATATATATAATCTTTGGTTGCAAGCCACAGGAAAATGCTATGTTTCCAAATAATAAATGGCTTAGGGAAATTTTCAAATGTGTGGATACTGTTCTACAAAAAACAGATAAGCATGAGATGCCTGGCTCTTCTCATTTTATTGGCTTAGGTTCCACCGGCCGTGTAGACTCAAGCCGACCAGAGGCTTTGCTTATCAAATTTGTAAAACTGTTTATAGATTATATTTCACGTTTAGATTTATTTTCATTGTTTTAGGTGTCAATTTTATATTTTTTTCATTTTTTACCAGGTGAAGTTTTCATCAATAACTTGGAGCCATGACAATAAAGGTTTCTTTTACAGTCGCTATCCAGCTCCCAAGTGCGTACTCTTTTTCTCAAATTGATACGTTTCAGGATATTCGTCGCATTTTTGTTTCAATTTTAATAAGCTTATGTAGTTTTTTAATGAACCATTTGCTTTAGCAGAGGAGGAGAACTAGATGCAGGAACAGAAACAAATATCAACCTTAATCATCAATTGTTTTACCACTTCTTGGGTACGGATCAATGTGAAGATATATTATGTTGGAAAGATCCAGAGCATCCTAAGTGGACAGTTGGAGCTCAAGTAACTGAAGATGCAAAGGTTGGGGAAACATATATTCAATGTTTGAGATAATGAACTGCACCTTTACATATCTTTTCAGATGGCTCTTTCAAACCTTGCATGACCTTTTTTCAAGGGTTGAAATACTTGTGATGTTAATTGTAATTGGGAAAATGTACTTTACTAAACTTTGATTTCATAACATTGTGAAAATTGAACTTATTTGTGGCAAAGCTATGGTTCTGCTATGGGGTGATCTAACTTCCAATTGCCTTTTTCTTTTGCTGTAGTATCTTCTTATAAATATTTCAGAAGGTTGCGATCCGGTCAACAGGCTCTATTATTGTGATCTTGCTGCTCTTCCTCAAGGACTCGAGGGTTTTAAAGGCAAAGAAGAGATGCTTCCATTTCATAAACTCATTGATAATTTTGAAGCAAAATATGAGCTTGTTGCAAATGAAGATACCATGTTCACTTTGCGAACCAATAAAAATGCTCCAAGGTATAAATTGGTCCGAGTGGATTTGAGGCAGCCAGAATCTTGGAGTGATGTAGTTCCAGAATCAGACAGAGATGTACTTGTATTAGCTGTTGCTGTCAACGACAATCAACTTATATTAGGTTACTTAAGTGATGTTAAGCACATTCTACAAATACGGGACTTGCTATCTGGCAAGAGGCTTCATGATTTGCCATTAGATATTGGGTCAGTTAATCGAATCTCTGGAAAGCGTAAATACAAGGAGATATTTTTTGGTTTTACAAGCTTTCTTACTCCCAATATCACTTATCGATGCAACCTAGATGCTGAAAAACCAAACCTCGTAGTATTTAGAGAGACTATCGTTCCAGGCTTCGATCGGAAAATGTTTGAGGCTAAACAGGTATTTTGTTGTTTTATATTGTCTTTTGCTTTTTCGATTATTTAACCAAGCATTTTTTGGGGAAAACTGTTCTCCTCAATTTTGTTAAAAAGAACTAGACCTTTTTAAAACATTTAAATTAATTGGATAAAACATAATATACAAATAGCATCACAATAAGCATACAATCATTTTGAAGTGATTAATTCCAATCTTTACATTAAAGTCAAGTAGGCTACTGCAAGAATAAATTAAAAATGTGTTTATACAATAACTAGCTTATCTAGCCTAAAATTGGGTAGGATTTCGCAGAGATAAATCAGAAAAAGGTAGTTTTTGTCTATAATTAAGGCTGTTTTTCAGCATTTTGCCATTTTCAATTGCCGTTTAAGTGTAACTGATAGTAGCAAATTGTTCCATTTACACTATGGAATCCCTCCATAGTTTCTTGCATTGTTTATCCCTCCAAATCAAAGTTTTTTATGTTTAGCTTGTGCATTTGATTTGTTTCTAATGTGCTTTAAATTAAATGCCAGGTCTTTGTTCCTAGCAAAGATGGAACCCAAATACCAATGTTCATTGTATGCAAGAAAAATACCATTCTTGACGGTTCTCATCCGTCATTGCTATATGGTTATGGGGGCTTTAACATTAGCATCACTCCATTCTTTAGTGTTAGTCGTATTGTCCTTTTAAGGCATTTAGGAGCAGTATTTGCTGTTGCAAACATTCGCGGGGGCGGTGAATATGGAGAAGAATGGCATCAAGCGGGCTATCTTGCAAATAAACAAAATTGTTTTGATGACTTCATTTCTGCTGCTGAATTCCTTGTATCAGAGGGTTATACACAACCTAAAAAGTTGTGTATTGAGGGAGGCAGTAATGGAGGGCTTCTTGTTGCAGCTTGCATGAATCAGGTATGTTCAACCCAATTTAATGTTCCTTGGTTCCGTATTCTTAATAATTATTTATGTCATTTCTTGTTTTTGAAACAAATGATATGGGACTAAAAGCTAGATATTATTTCCTTTTTTGGTCTGAAAGCAGAGGCCTGACCTATTTGGTTGTGTGCTGGCTCAAGTGGGGGTTATGGACATGTTACGCTTCCATAAATTTACTATTGGTATATTTTGAACTGGGCATATTGACAATATTGACAAACATTCCATAAATGTAGTCTAAATAAGTTTTACATTGGGATATAACACAAAGCAATTTGTAAGCCTATACTGAACTTCTTAGTTATGGCATCTGATTTTGGTTGTTGCTAAGGAATTTACAATGGGCATTCATAATCCCGCAGGGCATGCATGGACTACAGATTTTGGATGTTCGGATAATGAAGAAGAATTTCATTGGCTGATTAAGTAAGAACAAAAATCAAGCATCTGTCGTGATAACTAGATAAATATTTAAAGATATACTGTTTTGGTGACTTCCCTTCCGCATATGACCTTTAACTGTAGGTACTCGCCATTGCATAATGTAAAGAGGCCATGGGAAGAGCCCGGGGAACATAATGTTCAGTATCCCGCTACGATGTTATTGACAGCTGATCATGATGATCGAGTTGTGCCGCTTCATTCTCTAAAACTTCTTGCAGTAAGTATTTCAGATCCAATATTTTGATTCTCGAAGCTTCCAAGCTAGTTTGGCTTGCAGTTCTTGGTTGATGTTTTATTTGCTTTCCTTGCACAAAATGGTACCACAAACGATCCATGTTATAAAATGGAATAGATTTTTAAAGGAAAAATAATATTGATGATCTACTGAATAGATAATTGTTGGTGGTTTGACTAAAGTTTCTCAGAGCAATCAGTCTGATCCAAACATATTTCTCTAGTTGTTAATATGTATTTCTCATAATCTTAGAGTAGCTAAACACACAAATTGTTCATGTTCGACAAAATTTGATGACATTACGATGTAAGCCATCCAAATTGGATTGTTTACATAAATCTATTATATCTTTGTTGCGTATGAACAATATTTTGTGTAAGTTCTTAAAAGGTATATATGTAAATTCGTTGTTTTTATCTTTAAAAAGGCATTGTAAAAAGGAACATCTCAGCATTTCATCAAATCGTGGTTATTAACCAATATGCCCGTAAGCCTGCTTGTGCACTTTTGGTAAAAACCTATTATCTCTATCTGGAAAAATTATGCATGTAAAGCTTGTTTGTGCATTTTTGGTTAAAAATTATTGTCTGTCTTGCAAATTAGAATATGCTTGTAAGCTTGTTTGTGCATTTTTAGTTTTTCATGCCAATTCATGGTTTTTCCTTCTATGAAGATGTAAGTATCATCCTAATGTTATAGGGTGATACATTGGGATTTGAACTTAAATTTAAATATATTTATCTTTTGGTAAAAGGAGCTGCTCATTTTGTTTTGAGATCGTCTATAGTTATATGTTAATCTGAATGAGCTCTATCGAGTGGTTACAGACACTACAATATATTTTATGCAAAAGTGTAGCGCGTAGCCCACAAACCAGTCCAATTATTGGACGAATTGATACAAAAGCTGGTCACGGGGCAGGGAGGCCAACCCAAAAAGTGGTAAGCGTTTTTTCTCTTCACTCTATTTGCATTTTGGCTTGTTAACCGAATTTCACCAAAATCTGGTAAGAGTTAAAAATATATAGCGAGGGTTAGTCCAGGGCATCTTTAAATGCCTGATACTAATAGTGGAATTTATACAATAGTGTAATACTGTAATCTAGACAATCTACAAGAGACCTTTAATCAATACATGTGATTTTGAGGATGATTGCATCAAATTTTGGTTCTTTTGTAGATTGATGAGAGTGCTGATAAATTGGCATTCATGGCCAAGGTGGTGGGAGCCTCATGGATTGACTAGTGCTCAATGATATGGCTGGTTGCAGTTGAAGGTGGGCAACAAAGAATAGTGTTCGTATCATTTGTGATAAATATTTTGTAGTTAAGTTTTCTTGTCACTTCGTGTTAAGAAGTGTTGCTCTATTTCAAAATACTTTCGAATGATATTCAACTTTATAGAAGGCAGACTTGTTTGCATAAAAATGTAACGGTCGTCCAATATAGAATATACATATTTGAATGGTGTATAGAAAAGAGAAGCTATAGACCTTTGATGATAAAAAATGAGCAATTTAAAGTATTATCGTTGTTCTGTACCTATACCAGTTTTTCTGACAAGCAATTCTAAGTGTCACATGTTCATTTTCGTGTACCTAGTCCCAGTTTGTCTGGTGCAGCATTCCTCGCATCAAAGAGAATATTTCTGTAGCTGTATCAAAACTTGTCTCTCTGTAACCTATGAAGAGAAATTTATTGACCCAAAATGATAGAACATGGAAAATGAAATGTGAAATACAGTTTAGTTCGACCTTATCAAAACAATTTTCTACACTATGTTTCTGCAATAATGCTAACTCGAACAATCCATAGCGTCATGCTTTACTGTGATACAAAATTGAGAATGATCAGTAGGGCGCATATTGTAGATTTGAAAACAAAATGCCTCTCCTCTAAAACCAGCTGATACAATGAATTGAACAGCAGAAAGATAAAAGAAAAATACAGTTATAAACTAGATCATATACTATGCTATTCAAAACCTTTCAGTAAACATAATAATCTGCTCTGTTTTGAAACAGAGTTCTCTGTTATTGCAGCTTCAACAGAAAACAAATACATAGAGGATAATTTATAAAGATATAAAATGCAGCCTCAAAAACAGTACGCTGCCCACTAAAGGAAAAAACAATAAAAAAACAGATGTTTTACCCTAATTACAATGAAAACTAAATCATATCTTCTATAATAAGCATGCAACACATGCTTTATTTGCAGAGGGAAAAAAAGCTACGAATTAAAACAAAAAAGAACTGCATTAAAACAAAAACTCGCTAAGAATAGTAGAAGCTATCTTTGCCATGCATAGCAGATTTTTTCCTTGTTGGAAAAGCAGGATTCTCCATTGCATCAATTATCTTCATACTCCCCCTTGATGCCAAGAGGGCTCACAATCTGATCTCGAAGTAACATAAATTGATCTCTTGCAACTGCTTTGGTGAAGATGTCTGCTAATTGATCCTGAGTGCTGATGTGTTTCAATTCAACTTCCTTCTTCTGTACTAAATCACGGATGAAGTGATACTTCAAATTAAAATGCTTTGTTCTACTGTGATGAACCGGATTCTTTGCTAACTTGATGGCACTTATATTGTCACAATAAATCACCGTAGGCTGAATTTGCTTCTCTCCAATTTCTTCGAAAACTTTTCTAAGCCAAAGAGCTTGCGTACCTGCTGAAGTAACTGCAACATACTCTGCTTCTGTGGATGAGAGAGCAACCATGCTTTGCTTCTTGGAACTCCAAGTAATCAAACCAGAACCAAAAGAGAAACAATTTCCAGATGTAGACTTACGATCATCCATACTACCTCCCCAATCTGAATCACTAAAGCCAACAAGATTGAACCTTTTAGAAGAGTAGTAATGAATACCAAAATCTAGAGTACCTTTCACATACCTCAAAATTCTTTTAGCTGCTTTCATGTGTATTTCTGATGGATTTGTCATATACCTTGAAACAAGTGAAACTGAATATGCAATATCAGGCCTTGTGTGGGTTAGAAACATCAAACTCCCAATAATACTTTTGTAAGCTGTCTCATCAACTAATTCAACACCGTCATTCCTTCTCAACACAATTCCATGGGCACTTGGAGTGGAGTATGGTTTACAATCAACCATGTCAAACTTCTTCAACATATCTTTTGCATATTTGGTTTGGCAAATGAAAATTTCATTTTTACATTGATAAACCTCCATTCCTAAAAAATATTTCATGAGACCAAGATCTTTCATTTCAAATTCTTTCATCATAGCAATTTTGAACTCATCTTTCATCTTAGAACTGCTACCCATATACAACAAATCATCAACATACAAACTTATAATAAGAATATCATTACCTTCTTGTTTGTAGTAAAGGGTAGGTTCACTCTTACTTCTCTTGAAGCCATTCTCTTGAAAGTATCCATCAATTCTTGCATACCATGCCCTTGGTGCTTGCTTGAGGCCATACAAAGCCTTCTTCAATTTGTAGACATGATTCTCTTTTCCTTCCACTTGAAAACCTTGTGGCTGTTCCACATATACTTCCTCTTCTAAGTACCCATTCAAGAAGGCACTTTTCACATCCATATGTTGTATGCTCCAATTCTTTTGAGCTGCTAATGAAATCAGCATTCTAATGGTCTCTTGTCTTGCAACTGGTGCAAACGTCTCTTCATAGTCAATCCCATACTTCTGTGTGAAGCCTTTAGCAACTAATCTTGCCTTATGCCTTTCAACACTTCCATCACTGTTATGCTTAGTCTTGTAGATCCATTTGGTGCCAATCTTCTTCTTGTCATGTGGAAGCTCTGTAAGCTCCCAAGTATCATTCCTATGAATGGAATCCATCTCTTCTTGCATTGCTTGCATCCAAACCTCATTAGTACATGCTTCTTCAAAACATGATGGTTCAAAATCAGCCTTGGTAAATAAAGCAAAATTAACTGTCTCACCTATTGGATTTTCTTCATGTGCTTGATTGGCACTCCTTTGATAAATATCACTCAAACTTTTTACCTTCCTTCTAGAACTTGGAGTTGAAGATGGACTTGAAGAATTAGATGAGGGGCTGCTTGGTGGATTTATAGCAATTGGGACAGCAACATTAGTGGGCTGCTCATGATCAATATCATCATTCAAAACAGATTTTGACTTCTCCATTTGGCCTTTTTGATGACCATAAACTCCCCCTTCATCAAAAATCACATCTCTTGAAACAATAAGCTTATTAGTGAGAGGATTATATAACCTGTAAGCTTTGCTTTCCTCACTATACCCAACAAAAATACATGACTCACTTTTAGCATCTAACTTTTGTCTATTCTGATCAGGTACATGAACATAAGCTAAACATCCAAAAACTCTAAAATGATTAACATTAGGCCTTTTCTCATACCATGCTTCATAAGGAGTCATCTTCTCAAGTGCACTAGTGGGACTTCGATTGAGAATATACACTGCTGTAGCAACTGCATCTCCCCAATAAGAGTTACTCAATCCCTTGGTTTGTAACATGCTCCTTGCCATTTCTACCACAGTGCGGTTTTTCCTTTCAGCTACCCCATTCTGTTGAGGTGTGTATGGAGTGGTGAGCTGCCTCTTGATGCCATTCATATCACAATAATTTTGAAAGGCTCTTGAACAAAATTCTCCACCACGATCAGTCCTTAAACATTTGATTTTGCACCCTTTTTCATTTTCCACAAGTGCTTTAAACCTCTTGAATGTATCAAGGGCTTCATCCTTAGCCTTCAAAAAATACACCCAACATTTTCGTGAGTAATCATCAATAAAAGTGATAAAATATGATGACTTACCCAAACTCTTTGTTTGCATCGGTCCACAAATATCTGAATAAACAAGTTGAAGGGGGTAATGGGCCCTCCATGCAGTGCCTTTTGGAAACCTTTCCCTTGCATGCTTTCCTTTTAGCACATCCTTCACAAACCTCCTTGTGCTCTTCAACCTTGGGCGGACGAGCAACTAATGCTTGTGAGGTCAAAAGCTTCAAACTGTGAAAGTTTAAATGGCCATACCTTAGATGCCATAGCCAACTTGTATCCTCAAATGCCATATTGGCAAGGCTGCTGTTATGTTCACCAAATCTCAATGGGAACATCCTATTTTTCATCATAGGAACAACTGTGACTACTCTGTTTCCCTGACTCTTATCAAAAATTGTACATTTCTTATTTTCAAAGACAACTCTATAGTTCTTCTCACATAATTGTCCAACACTTAACAAATTATGTTTTAACTCAGGAGTGTAATAAATATCTTTAACACTCTTCATACCTTCTTTTGTGTGGACCTCCATAATTCCTTTTGCAGCAACCATCAATGATTTATCATCACCGAGCTGAATCTTTGACTTGAAACTTTCATCCTTTGTTGAAAACAACTTCCCATTTCCTGACATATGGTTAGAGCATCCAGAATCTAGGTACCAAACATCTTTACTAGTATTTTCACTTTTAGAATAAGATAAGAATAAATTATCTGGAGGATTTTCATAACTTTCTTGAGCATAATTAACATTTTTACCTTCTTTTAATCTACATTCTCTTTCAAAATGTCCATACCTATTACAATGGTAACATTGAACATTCCTTTTATCAAATCTTCCTCTACCTCTGCCTCTTGAACCACCTCTTCCTCTTGAAAAACCTCTGCCTCTACCTCTTGAATTATTTTGATTTTGACCTTTACCTTGGCTTTGATATTGCTTTTGCTACTACTGTTGCCATCATCATTCTTTGTGATTTGTACTTTAGAGGAAAAGGCTTTCTCAACACTTTCTCCAAAATAATCTTTTAGTCTTTCTTCATGTGATATCAAAGATCCAATGAGGTGATCGAATTGAAGGGTTGTCAAATCCTTACTTTCTTCCATTATTATGGCAACGTGATTCCATCTTGGTGTGAGAGATCTCAACACCTTTTTTATCAGAACCTCTGTGTTCACAGTTTCTCCAAGTATAGCCATCTTATTGACCACATCTTTTACTCTGACACAATACTCACTCACACTTTCTCCTTCTTGCATCTTTAAATTCTCAAATTCTCTCTTCAATGTTTGTAACTTGACAACTTGGACCTGATCACTGCCTTGGTAAGCTTCTTTTAGAGTCTTCCAGGCATCCTCAGCTGTCTTTGCACCTGCAATTCTTGGAAATAGACTCTTGTCTAGAGCTATTTGAATATGAAACAATGCTTGAAAATTCTTCTTCTTAGCCTCCTTCCTTGCTGTTCTTTCATTGACTGGGAGGGCATTCCAATCAGCTGGCTCCTGGTAACCTGATTCAACAATCTCCCACAAATCTTTTCCTATTAAAAAAGTCATCATTTTTATACACCAATAATCATACTCATTTCCATCAAATTCTGGAATGGGCAAGCTGTTAGAATTCGACATGATAATCTTTGGCGAAATTCGAACAACTAGATCTTAAACCCAAAACAAAAAACCTGCTCTGATACCAAATGTAGATTTGAAAACAAAATGCCTCTCCTCTAAAACTGGCTGATACAATGAATTGAACAGCAGAAAGATAAAAGAAAAATACAATTATAAACTAGATCATATACTATGCTATTCAAAACCTTTCAGTAGACATAATAATCTGCTCTGTTTTGAAACAGAGTTCTATGTTATTGCAACTTCAACAGAAAACAAATACAGAGAGGATAATTTATAAAGATATAAGATGCAGCCTCAAAAATAGTACGCTACCCACTAAAGGAAAAAACAATAAAAAAATAGATGTTTTACCCTAATTACAATGAAAACTAAATCATATCTTCTATAATAAGCATGCAACACATGCTTTATTTGCAGAGGGAAAAAAACTACGAATTAAAACAAAAAAAGAACTGCATTAAAACAAAAACTCGCTAAGAATAGTAGAAGCTATCTTTGCCATGCATAGCAGATTTTTTCCTTGTTGGAAAAGCAGGAATCTCCATCGCATCAATTATCTTCACATATGCCATATTTTCTTATTAAAACTCCATGATTTAGCTAATAGGAATATAAAGGGAGCCCTAAACGTTAGGGATCAAAAGAAACAAAAATCTTACAAAAAAGAGAAAAATGAATGGCAAACTGTTCTTGTACTTTAAGCTCATAAGGACAATTGTAAAAGTAAATAGTTGTGAAAGCTTGCAAAGCTGGTCGATTGAGAACCTTGCAAGAACACAAAGCCATTCACCAAAAGTGGTAGGCATGCAATTATTTTCATTTTTAGATCTAACTCAAACAAAATATTGTCAAGTTCATTGGATCAATACATGCGGCATATACTAAATATTAGTAGGATATACTGCTGTATCACATCTATTCGACAATTTTTTTGGTGGATTGCAACAAAGAAAAGGAAAAAGTTAAAAACCATGAGACTAAATGTCATGTTCTTATTGGTTATCAGAAGTTTAAAGTAATGACTAATCTTGGCATACTACAAATAACATTATTATTCACAAACTTCAATTAACTGAAGGATACTGAGTCCAATTATAGAATGGTCAGAAGCATACAGCAGAACCTTTGGTTTTTATGATGGTTAAAAAACTGGATATATCATATAAAAAAGAAAATATTTTAACAAAGTAGGACAAAATTTACAGCAAAGAACTTTGAAAGTTAAGAAACTAATGTGCGATAAGCTTTTATCTTTGGTTTTTATCATGTTTGGAGATTCAGTCATCTCGTTGTTTTTATCTTGCTCTTTATGCTTGAAGGTAGCTGACTTCACTTCTTCCATGATCCCCCTACAAACACCTTTTTTTTAAGTTGAATTTAATAATGTCTGAAAAATGCAAATCAAACATGAAATAAATAAATAATATTATATAATATGTTAACTCCAAGCTTAGACCTACGTTGTCAAAGAATAGGATGCACGACATGAGGCACAATTAAAATAGCTAGATTAGGTTCCTTTTACTTCATTGTTCAACTGAGATCATTTGTTAATATGATTACAACTTGTTGAGTAATGTAAAACAACCTCCTTATAATGTGTCATTTTCTAGTGATTTTAGAGGTACAATCAATGTAGAACAAATCTATATTATTTAAATGTTCTCTATGTAATATGAAATGATGGATGTGGAAAAATCTTCATAATGCAACCATTAACATTCCAACAATCCCCCTTCAAGTGAAACTAGAGTATTTACAACACATTCAGTGTAATATAGCCATTACGTAGACAAGAGAATGTCATGATGATAATCCCCCTTTATGGAAAGCTTTTTGAGACACAATTTCTTCTAAAACATGAACTTAACTCTCCATTAATGGCTTGGTGAAGATATTCACAACATCGTCCTCTATCCTAAAATTGCCAAATGAATTTTTTTTAATTTGCAATAGATCATAAACCTTTTGGTTGATCTTTGATACGCTTAGTCCTTGCATGACTCATTCTTTGCAATCTAAAAAGCACTCATATTTTTATAGTGAGTTATTTGCACAGCCTTTGGCACATGCAAGTGATATAGCATCTCACATAACCAAATTGCTTCATTCAACAATTGAGCCAATCTTAATTTACTTTTTCTGAATTGTTGATTATGAAATAGTGTTTTGCTTCTTGGAAGACAACAAGATGGCCATTGATCTAACAAGTAAATACATATTAGATCAATTATGGGTATGATAGAGCAAACTTTCCAATAGATAGATATTTTGAAGGATCTACCTCTTATGTACCTATATCCTTTGTCAACTTATTATATAGGTCACATGGAGTTTTGGTACCTTTCACGTGCTTCATTTTGAATCTTGTTAATGTTTCAATTATTTGGCATATTTTGATTGAGAGGCAACAAACATGCCTTGGTCTTGTCAAACTTGCAAAGCTAAAAAAGTAGTGTAGCAACCCCAAATGTATCTTCTCAAACTACGAGGTTAGTTGCGACTTCATTTTAGTAATCAAATTAACATTGTTCCCTCTCAAAATCAAACAAACCATTTAGAGAATAACAATGCAATTTTTTCAATTAGTATCTCTATCACATATAGATTGGGCTCCTTTTTAGGAATTTTGAAACACAACTCTTTAAGATGTCATCCAATCTTCTCAAATGTTTTCTTTAGTCTACAAACCAAATGTTTCTCACCTTCCTTTTGTAAAAGGCACTTAATTTTATTTTATTTTTAAATTCAATTAGCAACAACTGCCAACTTAGCCAACCAAGCATTTTTCATCTAGATTAGAAGTTTTGATTTCAAAAGTTCTTCATACACCATGGCGACGACAGTCAACGTCACACTTATATGCTTACACTCAACAGTGTTAAGCTCCTATGATTTGGTTCATCCCTAGACCAAGACCTAAACCTTGAGGGATCATGGTGACCCTACCTATGTATCCCCTCGTGGTAATCAAAGGCTTCACAGTTTACCCCACAATGTTAGAGGGACTTCATTCTCTCCTCTTGTATGAGATCTCTAATCTCATCTTTAAACTATGACTATTCATTAAGCTTAAGTTATTAAATTAGTCAATTATAATATAATTATAATAAGTTTTCCATCAAGTGTTGGGTCCATATCAACATTACCAAGCATAATTAGTGTACACAAACATTCACAATATTCACAAGGGGAATATCATACCATAATTCCAAAGATACACACAATGATTGTCACAAGCATACCTCCATATACACAAGTTGATTAGCTTATACACATCACAAGTACAATAGTGATTGGATCATACACAGATCACAAGTACAATAGTGATTAGCTCATATGTACATCACGAGTACAACTATGACTATCTCATTTACACATCACAAGTATAACAATGATCAAATCATATACATATCACAATTGCATTAGTGATTGGCTCCAACATACATCACAAATACATAGTAACTAGCTCCAACACATCACATATACACAGTGACTAGCTCCAACATACATCACATATACACAATGAATAGCTCCAACATACATCACATATACATAGTGATGAGCTCCAACATACATCACAAATACACAGTTACAAACTCCACCATCCAACATACATCACATACACATGGTGACTAGCTAACACATCCACAATGGCTAACACATGTCCATAATGCATTCCGGATAGAAAAGAATGTCGGTGCATTATGCACTACATCATGGGTCATATCCTTTCCTCTAGTCTTCTACACCATTGGACAAATGGGAAGAGGATTTGATGCATCTCATACTACATTGTAGGTTCGTCCTCAACCCT
>VDFB02056351.1:39274098-39318385 GCA_007258455.2 Sequoia sempervirens | reverse complement strand
CCATTGTCACAAAAGAGATTTCTCATAACATCCTTGAAAGCATAAATATTTATAATGCCAAAAGAATAATTGTTAATATTTAAGAGGATCCAAATCACATGGTTAGTGGAGTTAGAATCATGGTCAACATGTCGAAACCACTTAGGAGAGAGAAAGGTGACAACCCCTCCATGACCAACGTTGAGATTATTTTAAAATTTATAGAGTTGACTACCAAACTACACAACAATATATTGAAATCAAAAAATCAGTAATCTTCACTTCTTATTAAAAGAGAAAATCTAAAGCTGGCTACTTTTGATAAATATTTTGCACAAAGTATTTATTGGGGAGATAAGTAAGATCTCAAACATTCTAGGAGAATAAATTCACTAGTGAGAATCATGAGGCATTTCATCATTATCCGAGTCTTGAATAGAAGAATAACAATTTTGTAAAAATATTATGAGGAGAAACTACCCCACTAGATGTTGGGAACTATCATTATTTTCTTCTTTGCATTGTACTCTCCCTCCTCTAAATGCCTAGGTGATCTATGAGAATATCACAAATATTTAGGAAAAGGGAGGGAGTAAATAGGAACTTTCAGTTGAGAAGATAAAATTGATGTTGGCTAGGGCATCTTAGAAAATATTGGCCTAGAGAAGGCTCACTAGTAGGTGGGACAACTTATTTCCCCTTCTCAAAATGGCTTGAAACATTTGAAAGCTACACTTTGGTAGTTGTTTGATCCATAATGGCTTGGGCTATAGCATGGAAGCTATGAAGATCAACATTTTTTCTTTTGTGGTGTGAAATAGTTGTCCATTTTTCCTCAATTTTCGAGGAGAGAACCTCAATAGACTGTGGGACCTCAATCAACTAGGGAGGTGATTTGATTTGAGGGGTCACTAAAGATAAATCCTTAAATCTTTTTCCTGATAGTCTGACACTAAAAACAAGTGTTGGGTAGATTGAGTTAGAGAACACATTGGATGTGACAAAGATGTCCAACATGAATGTTGATAGATTCTTTCAAATCCTTGGACAAGTTGATCTCAACATAGACATGCTTATGTGGATAATCTTCATAGAATCTATTAGGCTCAACACAAATGACCTTCCCAAGGGAAGTAGAAATTATTGTTACAAATTTCTAACAAAGGGTAAACTTGAGAACTCTAGCTAAATCGACACAAAAAATGTTACCTAAGATGCAAAAATCTCATGTCTAGGGTTGAAAGACTAACAATGACCATATACATACCATGGGTCATGCTTAAGAATAGCCTTAATATGGTTGGCCTTAGAAAAATGGAAGAAAATCCCTTTAGTGAGGTTTTCGACAATGTCTAGTTGACCCAATCTCAAAGTATGCTTTTGGGGGGAGTTCTTTTATTTTTTAGAAAATAAATCCATAGTATCTAGAATATTCAACCCATTTACCACATAGCCCCATGATATAAAAATATGCATGAAAGGTTACAAAATAACCATAATGCAAATATCAAATAGACAAGCCACAAGATAATACAAGATATACCTTGGTAAAACCCTCAAGAGGGAAAAACCCAACCTCCAAAAGCATCCATACTCCATCTATTATTAGAAAACAAAACAATACATGCACTTACAAAGTACTCATCAATTCTTCTATTCATATTAATTAAAAAAAACTAATTGTTTTATTAAGCTAATATTTCTCCCTTTTCATTCATAATAATAATTTTTTTAATTATTTAATTATCTTAATCTTTTTATCATATACATATTAATTAAATGATTTTAATTATTTAATTAAGTCATCAATTATCATTTTCCCTCAAACATTAATCAAATTCAAAATATTTTTGGTCCTCTATAATTAAATAATTTTCAAAACAAAATTAATTAGCTAACACCCCCCCTCAAATTAAATAGATTAAAATAATTTATTTAAATCAAATCTTTACCTCTAAAATAAAAAAATAAAAAAAATACATTGTTACTATTTTGTATAATTCATATTTTCATCATCCACACAATGAATATTTTTGAAACATCAAGCCTCTCCTATGCACCCTTCATGTGTCCAAGCATGAATCTACACATCTTATGCCATGTTTCACATATGCACTCCTTAAAAGAAGACTCAATACAATGACAACCCATTCACACAGCCAACCTTAACCACTAAACATGTGTTTTCTTTTATAGACACAAGCTCACACAAATACAACCAAGTGGTAAGATAAAACCATGTACCTCAAAACCACGAGTACACAAAACCATTAACCCCTCATTTACTTTTTGATACACATTATTTAATATCTCCCCAAATACTAATTAATTATTTTTCTCCACACATAAAATAACTAACCCAATATTACATAAAATTTTACAAGTGACCCCAAATAAATATCTAATGTGGCTAAACACACCTCCTAGATGTACCACACTAAATATTGATTTAATTTACAATATATAATATTTCATTTTATGCAAGGTGTACAATACCTTATCCCAATATTTTCCCACTTGTTGTATACATTGCATAAGGGTCAATCAATGAAATACATCATCATATCCATACATGAAGCCACATGAATCTCCAACATGCTTTCGTGTTCCATAAAAATACGTACAATTAAAACAAGGTGACCACCATCTCCAAAAAGAACTCCTCTCATCCTCCAACATGACACATATGAAAGAAAAGGAACAATCCAAGATGAAGATGCACCAATTCAAAGAACACAAGCATCAAATCCAAGTGATAACAAAGGCTCCAAGCTACTATCAGAGGTAAGAACCCACATGATTGGAAATAACACACACAATATATGCTAATATATTCAACCATTTGTGCATCCTAGGTATTAAAAACATTAGTAAACTCATGCCAACAATATGTCTAACCGATAAATTGGAATCACAAGCTCCTTGTATAAAACTCGTCAATGAAGAAAATAGACATTTAGGAACTCCCACTCCATAGGTAATGTCAAATTTGAAAATAGATCATCGAATATCAAGTCTACCAATCAAGGCTCAAACCAAGGTGTGGAAAATGATAAAAACTATGTAGTACCAAGAACATTCACATTGATCCACACATGCAATAGAAATAGATAGATACTCTCTCACAACATGTCACCATAAATCTCCAAAATTATATGAACATGAACCTCCAAGAAGTATCCATAGAACAAAGAGAGAATTTGTTTAAATCATATCACACCCTTCTACCAACACCTCAAAGTGCTATGTTGTGTTGAAAGTATGATCTCCTTACCAACCCCAAATAAAAATCCTCAACATCACCCAACCGTTAAATCTCATAGATAAAAAAAACATATGTATCATGTAAACCAACATGGATGTAAGCATCTCTAACCAAGGAAGATCAAAATAAAAAAATCCATTACCAAAACCATAAAATGAACCCAATCAAAATATCCTAAAACTCCACAACAATGGATGACAACATAAATAAAATCATATGCACAAGAAGATAACCATGCTAAACATCCTTAAAATGAACCCTCCAAAGCTAACTATCCATAGATCAAGATCCATATTCATGAGATGACAAAGCATAAGCATAACACATTTGAAAATAAGAATGGGAAAATACCTTTCATATGATAAACCACCAAGTAGACCAAGAGTGGGGAATGTGAATGATCCTTGAGGTAACTGAGTCATCATGACTCACTCAAAGAACGATCCCCTCAAAAATTTCATCATGAACTCACATCCATATCAAGGTGTAAGATCCTTGATATTCTTGCTAAAACCTCTATAGAGTAGTTGTCTCAAGCAAATGTCTCTAATCACAAGAGAACTTCAACCTCACCCAAGTCTCTAAGTATCCATGAGCACTTACAACCGATCACTCCATGCTAAGATCCAAATGCAAAACCACACTATCATGAAGCTCCCAAGAACATGACCAATGTACTCAATACCAAGAGAACCTATCCATATCACTATCAAAACTACAACCATAGAATCAGGAACCCAAACATGAAATCATGATCTAACATCTCCTCTTAAGAGATCATATGCACCAATGCACACATCCTGGTTTCAAGAGAACCTTTATCATGTAAAAACTCTAATCTAGACTCAAGAGTAAACCAAGAAACAATACCAAACACACTCTAAAACAAGGATCAAAACCTCCTAAAAATGAAAGTACTCTCACTATAACAACATAGTCAAAGAGCTCTAGCAAGACACCAAATTTTTTTGAAGAAGATCATCCATCATAAATGATGAATCCACATCACTGCCAAAAACTCCCACTGAACCATGATAGCAAGCTACACATGACATCATGAAAACCATCTCCTAAATGAAGATCTACCACGGTCCACACACACTCAACTATAATCTCAAAAGCTCCAGAGAACAAGTAGAACCAAGATCTCCAAGCCAAGAAGATACAACCACCATCAAAATATCAAGAATCAATCCTAACCACTAAGCCATCACTGTCAAATGCTCAATCATAAAATTGTGTTTCCAAGCTATCATGATATTACAATAAATCACATGCTAAAATTCACAAACACTAACTATCCACGAAATCTAACCGTCCATCCTCTCATCTTATTGTAACATACCAATGCACAAATGACCACAAACAAAGCCAACTAACAAAGTATACATCAACACTAAGTCAATAGTGTGGATATATATAGTCCACATTTGAGTCATCCCACTACAATCAATAGGTTGTACACATCTACAATTTTCATAAATTGTAGATCCCCAACATTGAAACATACAAACTCATCATCACATTAGTAACCTGGAAAGCAAGATATCAAAGAAGATAATCTTGTAGACCTCAAGATTCAAACACCAAATCAACTATAGATCTGATTTTCCAACAAGTCCTCAAAAGATCAACCATATTCAAGGAACTAAAAAAGCATCAAGGATAATAAGAACCTCTTAACACTAAACCACATCACCACCAAACAACCACATATATGATCATGTCGTGCTAATGCTAAAATGTACCTACATATCTATGACACCATAATAATCACCATTATTGTACCTACACTCAACTCTCACCTACAAGAGACTCTGAGTCTCCACACATGTCAACCCATGTCCTCAAACTAGAAGATAGCTTATGTACTTGTCACCATCAAAGTCTAAAATCTAAAAAACACCTGTAAAGCTATATCAGGAAGCACCAAACTAAATCAACTATACCATCATGTATATCTCATAAAAACATACAACCCCTCAAGGTTTCACCTCTTGACTTATTTGAATTCTCACACAATCACACCCCAAATCTCAAGCACCTACAAGTGATCAAACAACTAGCAACCTCTCTCTACAACATAAAATAAAAATATACCTTATCCACTATGTAGTACACTACAAGTTATCTCCAACACCTATTCGAAATTGAAAATATGATTATGTATGAAAAAGTTATGACCAAAAACATGTACTAGAGAAAAATATAATTTAGTGGCCCCAAAAACTAATAAAAAGTAGAAAATAAAGGAACCAAACATGTACCACTGTGTAGTGCTCGAAGAGAGCTTTTTGTTGACTATTGGAAATAATTTTTTTGACATCCTAGGTGAAAGTTATGCTCGATTGTAAAAAGTTGCCTAATTAGACTAGTTGACAGCTTTGTGGTGGCCCCCATGTGGCCCCACTGGTGGTGGTGGAACTTGGGCGATGTTGTAGTAGAGGGTGGGTGGCATAGTTCAAAAAATGCTTTAAATTTGTTTAAAAAAAATTTAGCGGTTAAAATTTTAAAATCCACTAGGGCTTAACTACATACCCCGTGGGACCAAGGGGCTTAGCCCCACTGACCTAGCAACTATCGACCAGGGAGCCACTATCGATGACTAGCAGTGTCAGTGGTGCTAATAGTATCGTTTGACCTATTAGACATGGGGGAGGTTTGCAAACATCCCCTAGAATTTTTTAAATTTTTTAAAAAATCATAATTATTTCAAATAATTTTTCCACTTTATGTTTTTTTTAATATTTTTGATCTCTACAAAAATTGTACGACCATACAATAGGTTAGGGGGCTAAAAAAATTGTAGTTTTTTCACAGTGGAAAAAATAGGGAAAATTTTATATCAATCTTCTTTTCTTGACCATCTTGGATCTAATTGTGAGGTCAATTTTATGTCAAGAGGTCATTTATGCAACTTCATCTATAAAACCTTCATTTGAAGCCCATTTGGATCCACATTTTACAAACCCTAGATTTGCAATAAACCCAACAAATATGCAAACCCTAAAACCTCAAAATCTATAAAACACCACTTGCACAATGTTTCTATACCTTGAAATTCTTTAGATCTTTCTTGCATTTCCATGGATTCAACTTTGCACTAGATCTACTCAAATAAGGGCTATACCAAACTTGGGAGCTCACACCTTCCACAACCATGAATAAAGCTTTGATACCACTTGTTAGAAAATTAATGTATAATACTCAAAATATTCAATCCATTTTCTACATAACCGCATGAGAGAAAAGCATGCATGCAATCTTACATAATAACCATAATGCAAAGATCAAATAGACAAGCCATAAGATAACACAAAATATACCTTGTAAAAATCCTTAAGAGGGAAAAACCCAGCCTTCAAAAGTATCCATGATCCATCTATTATTCAACAATAAAAAATACAAGCACTTAGAGAGTTACAATGAATACTTTTGAAACATAAAACCTCTCCTATGTATCCTCCATGTGTCTAAGCATGAATCCACACATCCCATGCCATGCTTCACATATGCATTCCTTAGAAGAAGACTTAATACAATGACAACCCACTCACCCAATCAACCTTAACCATTAAATATGTGTTTTCTTTTATAAACGCAAGCTCACATAAATACAACCAAATGGTAAGATAAAACCATGATGTGCCCCAAAACCATGAGTACATAAAACCATTGAACCCTCATTTACTTTTTGATACATTTTAATTAGTATTTTTACCAAATAATAATTAATTATACTAATCTCTCACACATAAAATAACTAACACAATATTATATACAAATTTACAAGTGACCCCAAATAAATAGCTAATGTGGCTAAACACACCTCCTAGATGTACCATACTAAATAATTATTTAATTTACAATATTATAATATTTATTTTATGCAAGGTGCACAACACCTAATCCCAACACTAATACAATACCCCATCAAAATAAAATGATCTAGTCACTTACATGCATGTTATCATACTCAAGGATGGGGAAAATGACATTCTGTTGGGGATTTAGAGTGCATACCTCATGTAAAATGTTTAGAAAAGAACTTCTTGTTGGAAGAATAAGGAGTTTTTCATTGATATGCTTATTGGAAACATGTGCATGAAGTATGAGCTTAAGGTATGAGCACAAGTTGCATAGTATGCTATACAATGTTGTCATTGATGTCAACATTGTGTTTTTATATAAGATTAGTGTGCAAACCAATTTGTATAGCTTGAGCATGTTTGAAGATGGTTATCTAGTGGACATTTGCAAGAAGGTTTGATCTGATGAAGAAAAATGAAGGGAAAATCGGCTAAGTGTCAAAACAATTTTTTAGTGTACCAAACATCCAATATTTTGGTCCGCATTGGTCTACTGTGTAGAATCTCGCTCTGTGATTTTGGTGTAATTTTTCTAGATGTTAGAAGAGTCTAAATCTAGAGTTTCACAGTGTTTTGGTCTTTGGTGTTGAAGTTATGAATGACAAAAGTTCCAGTTTGGTAGTTACAGTGTTATCAACACAATATGTATGTTTTGGAGGAACCACATCTCTCTTTGGATTGGTATATGGCTTTGTGGATTTTTGGAGATGTTTTTGATTAGGTAAGCATCATTTACAGGGTGTTGTACCCTTCACAAGGAGCCACAAGGGCCAATAGAGTTCAAGACCAAAAAAGCATCAAAAAACACAAATCCAAAAAACAAACACAACAGACTAACAACAGATGGACAAACAACGGACCAGCAACAAACTAATTGGCATCTTCCCAATTCTTTGACAGGAGATTGAAAACATCATCTTTGACCCATTCTCGATGGTCTTCAGCCTTTTTCATATCCATCTCATCCTTCATAATTGTTGACAAAGTATTGGTGACATAGTGGACCAACTTAACTGTGAAGCAGGTCAAACCACATAATTTTTTGTCCAATTTATCCAATCTTTCCTTTAGCACTCAGAGCTCCTCCCCTCCAACCACAGTCTTTCCAATATCAACATGCTCAACATCTAGTGGTTCTAAAGACTGAGAGGCCGAAACCTCCTTTTGAAATTTTCCCATGTCAAGAATGGAGTTGGGACCTCTAGCAAGCTCCTCCTCCTCACCCTAAGACTCCTCTTCAACCTTGCTATCTTTGTTGTCTGATAGCTCCTCTTTCATGTCCAAATCTTTAACTTGCACTTTTTTCCTATTCTTGGCCAGCCTACTAGAGTGTCAAATGATGGCATCACAACCAATAAACACCGTTTCTGCAACCATCATATCCCTCATAAAGTCAATTCTCACCACATTTTTTCCTTTTCTTAGAGGATCCTTCAAGCTCTTACCTTCCTCCTTTCCTTTCTTTTTCAGGAGGGGCTTGCTAGTAGTCTTGGAGGGGGTTGATTTGAGTTCACAAAGACTAGCCATCACACTAGTCTAGGTCACTCCCTCATTCCCCTTAAGCTTTTTAGCAGCGGGTTTGGGTTTATGCGTGTTAGTAGGGACCGGGTGGTTTTTCCTAACAGGGCCTTTGGATTCAGCCAGAGATAAATTGGTCATTGTGGGAGGCTCAATCTCTTCAATGCAGACAACTGATATGGGTTTTGGTGGACATAGAGCAAGATGGAAGTGGTAGAGCCTCAAAATGAGGCCCTGGTGGAGCAACAAGGGAGGAGGTTCATTAGGATTCAGACCAGTAGCCTCGACACATTTTTTGATAAAAATTTCTAAGTCCATAAGCAGGAAAAAAGGAAAGCTTAACAAAACTTTATGCTTGAGGTAATTCAAAAGAGGGAAATGGTAGAAGTAATAGGTCTTGTATCTACCTTCCAAAGTCACATAATTCATCAAGGAAAGGCACACCTGGTTCAATGGCTGAGGGAGAGCCTCTTGGTCAAAACCTGACTGGTTGTGCACTGGTGCCTCATTCCCCACAAAAACTTGTTCATACTTTCATTATCCTGAGTTTTAGTGTGCTTCAGATGCTTCATACCAGTACACTAGAGCCCCGTAGTCTACACAATAGCTTCCTCATCCATAGTAAAGGAAATTCCTCCCAAAGTCACATGGAAATCTTTCCACGAGTTGACAAACTGAGTAGACAGATTAGGGTCATGGCCCACCAGTCTCTCCATTAGAGGAGCCAAACCACCTTTGACACAAATTTACCAAACAAGTGGATCTTTTTGAAATTCACTACAGTTATTTGGCTCAGTTCACACCATATCACCACCCATAATGTCACTCTGCACACAGTATAACCAGGAACCCTGAGAAAATAAAAGGTTAGAGATAATAGAAAGGTGAAAAATCACCCGCACATTAAGGATTTTAAGCCAAAAACAACAGTCTATGATAATCAATGCAAAGGATAGGTCACACACATGAGTAAGTAATTTCCAACAAGCAATCTTAGTGGAATCATAAATGTGGATCTCCACACACAATCGGCTAAGTAAGCAAGACATGAGAGGAAAGGAAGTTTTTCCTTCCATGTAGAAGCTGCACAGAAACCTAGGCAAGATTGTCGCGGGGCCAAAATTAGAAACACCTAAAAGGATAGCTTTCAAGAGCAGACCAAATTTAGTAACACCAAAAAGGTTTTCTTTCAACTGCGGAGACAAAATAGTGGACAAAATAGGGCCAATAAGGACTTTGATCTCATAATTATTATTCACATCAAAATCAAAATAAAAAAACTTGGAAATACGATAGCTTAACAAAATCCCCAAAAGGAGATTATGTAAGGTATGGTCCTACTTAGTTTTAATCAACAAGTACTTGTCACAATATCTCATGATTTCCCTTTTCAAAACGGGCTCCATCGCATAATTTGAATTATGCCACTTGTTATCCATCTCATCAGTAAAACTTGTCCACATGGCCCAGCAGACAAGCATGTGGACCCCCCAGAAAATCCAGCAAGGCACTTGATTAGTTATCATCATGGGTCAAGTAAGGGCTTTGTTCCTTCAATAATAAACCCTGAATGTCAGGAGGTAGGTTCCCTAAAGAACACCAACATTTGGATAATTTCCAGTGTGTGCCAAAATTGGCTAAGGCATTAGCCACTTAGTTTCCCTCCTGGTAAATATGGGTGGCAACTTTTAATTTTAACTTTGACACAAAGAGCCTAATGTCAAGAAGAATGTATTTAGTACTCCACCCCAATAATCTGTCAAAGTTAACATCAATAATAGACTTAGAGTCCCCTTCAATATGAAGGTTCTCAATCCCCATGGAGACAACCAATTGTAAGCCCTTTAACAACGCTCTAGCTTTCGCAGTCATAGAAGAATGAACACCAATTCCTCCAGAGTAACCAACCACATAATTTCTAGATTTGTGGAGATGTTGATAGGTGTCAGTAACATCTATATTCCAAGTGGCATGAATTTTTGAGGTTGAACAGTTGATGAATTTTGATGTTAGGTCATTACTGTTGCAAACCTAATAAGCTTTGGGTATTGCAGAGTTTTGAGAAGTGTTGATCCATTATGTGGGAGCTATTATAGGTCCATTCTAACCTATTTGGACTTGTTATAAGTTTTGAATCATAGTGCAAAGCGTGTATGTGTGTATGTTGAGCCGACATGTTATATTTTATATATTTTGTGTGATACATCTAATTAGGGCGACCTAATTGATGTTGTAGGTGTTTGTGGATAAAGTGGATATATATGTAAGATATTTTTTGGTGTTTTAGATATAGAGATGTAGTGTGATGTGATCTTTAATGTGAATTGTGTGAATGTGGTGTGAATGCAAAGTAGAATAGAGTGTTAGTGCAAATCAATATGGAGTGTGTAAAGTCAGTGTATTGAGCTTCAATGGAACTATATTCTAGTATGTTGTAGATGCATTTGTAACAGTTCAAATCTTGGTTGTGTGCCACCTATCTCTTCTATATTTTCTTCCTTATGTGGGTAGTGAGTCCGCCTATAGTGATAAATTATATAATATCTTATAACCGGTTATAATATATTGTGAGCTAATCCTCACCATGGTTTTTCTCTTTTTGGTTTTCCACATAAAAATATGGTGTTTATGTGTTATGTGATGTTGATGGTTGATTTCATGCTTTCCTTTCTTATTGCAAATTGAATATGCTATGTGGATTGAATGCTTAAATATTTAAGTGGTTTCAGAGAATACTAATTTACCCCCCTCTCAGTATTTTTGGTGTTCAATACTTCCATGGCTGCTTGTTTGGAGGTACCATTATGAAAATCCACCAAACTATCAACACTAGTATGAACTCCTAGGTTGAAGTTGTTTGAGGCCATAAAAAAGATGAGCTAAAAACCTACAATAAATATGAAAGGTTAAAGTGTTTCTTGCATGAAGGATATATTCTAGAATAAGGAGAGTAAAAGACAATAATACACAAACCCTAGTAAAATTAATTTCTCTCTCTTCACTTCATCTTGAAAGTGTTTTAGATATATAATTGATTGGAAAAATATTTATTTGTTTTTTTAATAAAAAAATTGGGTTGATGTTGATAATTTTTTTGTTGTTGTATTGATTAGTAAGTAAATGAGTATATATTTATGTGGAAGTTGAAAAATTATTTTATTTTATTCTCATTCTATCCCTATACATCCCAGTTGTTATCATTCATTATCTTGGTTTAGATCTGTGTGTAAAAAAATTGTCACGAGCCAGTCTCACATGCACATATTTGAACCCATTAAATTTCAAAATTAAAGTTTTAAATTGGTCTCATGTTCCTCCTTTACCACTAGCCACCAAACACTAACCTCAAAGTGTAGATTATTTAAAATTACATGTTAGGGTGGTGTATTTAAGAGTATGACCTAATTCATCATTATTAATTATATCTAAATTCAAGAGCATTCACATGAGATCATAATAGAGCATAGTAATTGCATTACCAACTTGTATCATCATCCTAGGAATATTGCATGCTTGCCTTTTGTCTTTGACCTTTGTTCTTCACCACTGAATTGACATGCCTATAGGTTTCACCTAGGGGTTTAACCAAGAGATAATCTTGTTGCCTAAAAGCCTCCTTAACATATATATATATATATATATATATATATATATAATTGCAATTTAGTTGTTGCAAGTAAAATATGTAGATGCAAGTAGGTTATAGGGGGTCAAATTAGAGAAGCTTAGATTCATGACCCCTAGGTTTAATATTGTACATAAGAACAACTTTTCACTCACAAAAGTGAACTAGATAGTTGCACATTTAGTTTCCATTTGTAGATCTATTTATCTGATAATTATTAATTTGTTAGCACATTTTAAAATTAATTTCCAACCTCTTTTCCATATAGATTTAGAGATAAACATTTCATTTGATTTATTTAATTCTATAAATTCAATTCTTCATTTGTCATTTCAATCCTAGGATTTTATTATTGCTTAATTATTTTCATTAGAATATTTATATGAGGTGTTGTTTCCTTGCATTTAATGGTGAACCTAACATTTTTATAGCCCTTAGGGCTTATTCCTTCTACATTAGGATTTCACTTGATTTTTGTTGATCCATCATCCCAAATTTGATTAGGGTTTGGACCTATCCTTTGTTTGTGTGACTTGATTTATTTTTATTAAGGTTTAGGCATTTATTACATGGTCTCTCTTTGATCGTCATCCACCCACATTTATTTGTGCATTATTGGTATGTATTTAATGATGGATTTTCATAGTCCATAGTCCTTAGCCTCTAGATCCATACTTTATTATAGATTTGGATATATTTCTACACTTTGTAGCTTTGGATCCTTCTATCCTTGACGCTTTCATGCATTTTCATCCTATGTATGGGGATGAATTTTATATGGAGTTTTTATTCCATCATATATGTGATTTTTCCTTATTAGAGTTATTTTTTACCTTTTCTTTCCTCTTACGTACACTTCACTTATCCACGAGCTTCATGTTGCATTTACATTTCCTATGGCTAGTGATATTGATGTACATAAACATAGTGATGTTTTATATTCTTACACCTCTTATTCCAATATTTTGGTTCATATTGATGATACTTCATCCCTAACCTCTCATGGTACACCTAGGTATCTTACTTCATGTGATGATGACATATCTAGTGAGCCTATCCTTTATACATCTCATGCTAGATTTCCATGTTCATTATGGGTTCTCCTACTTGTGCTTCTCTTGCTTCATTTTTGATTTAGAGTTCTAGGGATGTAGATACATGTGTTTCACTTCAAATGAGAAATTATTACTTCTTTTCTATCTTTTTGTTCATGGGTTATCAATGAGATGTTTAGTGATGCCCATGATGATAGTTCTTTATCTTCTCTAGATGAGATTAATGACTCTTTGTTTCATGATGGTTTAGTTTATGATTTACATACTTTTCCAACACTAATGGTAAATTCATTTAGTGGAATTGAAGATTCAAAGTTCCATGCTAGATAGTTATTGTCTTCTTAATATGATTTTATATATGATGATAGTATTTTGATACATACATTTGGTACTACTTTGGTTGATAGAGTTAAACAATAATTTGATTCATATTGTGCTTATTATATTTATCATTCCTTTTTCTTTTATATATTTTTTTACTTCTAGCTTTAGAGTATACATTAATCATGATTCTCATTCTTCCCTTTCTAGCATGAATCTTCCTTAATAAATCCCATGATTATATTTTCCTATGCATCATGATGATATAGGTCACTTGTTGATATCTATAGGGACTATCCTTTTGATGCTTTTGTGTTTAAGATGTATCTATGAGTGATTGTTGAGTAGAATCTTCTACACCTTATAATAAATAAACATGAGGATGAAGAATAAAATGAAGATATTTTATATTTTTAACTTGGCATATATACTCATAATGTGCCACTAGTTGATGATAAATCTTTTCCAAATTTCCCTAATATTGCACAATATATCCACACATATGGATATGGGGTGTGTTGAGAATGACATTTCACCTTATTTGAGCTCCCTCATTAGTAGGATTGACCATGTAGAAATATGTGTTGATTCTTATAAGAAAATATTTACATAAAAAATATTACTAGTGAGATATTTTACAATCCTTTGATATATGAAAATTTGACTTATCATGCACCAAGTGAATCTATTGCAATTTTTTTTAAAGTTATGTTGGGATAAATGATCTATTACTTAAATTTAGCTTTCGAAACTACATGATTTGTTTATTTTTATAAGGATAAGTTTCTTTCTTACTCATTTCCAACAATCTTGACTTGTCATACATTTACATGGTTATAATACTACCTCATGATTCTATCACTTTATTTAAGGATTTATCCATTTCTTTCATGAAACATTTTCATTATAGTATTGAGCCTAAGACATCTATTGCTCAAGTCTTTCAATGTAAGAAGGAAGAATATAAACCACTTAAGGATTGAATTTTTTAGATTCTAATATTTCACTAACAATATGAGGTTTATTTTATTGGATTGTGAGATTAAATGTATGATTATTGATGCTAATTCTATCATCAAATGAAAACTATTTTGTGAGTCAATCCTCATCATTCATTTTCATATTTATGTGCTAGTGTATGCAAATGTGAGCATGCTTTATTAGAATTGTTGGAGAAGTTAAGATCAATTGCTTGATATATTCCACTAGTTAAATAATGAACACAAAAGTATATGTATCATATATTATGAGTGTGTAAATGTACAATGAGATCCTTGCATATATAGGCAAGGTAGAGGATGTAGGAAGGTAGGATTGAACAGTTGACTACTCCTCCAAATGTGCAACACATGTATGCTCATATGACAAGTGTGTGAGCATGTGTAAAGTGTTTATGAATTAGGTATCTCACAAAAGGTGGGTACATGTGTTTCAACCACATGAAGTGAGAAAAAAAGAAAAAATTCCTAAGTGTAAACTTAAGTAGTGTGAATAGGTCAACCTAGAAAGGGTGATATACTAACTAGATGTGAAATGACCCTATTTACACAAAAACCCCCCCTTAAGTTAAAATTAGGAAGTAATGTATGAAAATATGATGATGGGTCATGAATGATAGGCCATATTAGGTACCCATGTACAAAATTCTCATAACCAGAGTAAAGGAGAAAAATGTGTAGGATAAAAACCCCTCTCCAAAAGAGAAATAATATGATAAAAATGTACAAGTGAAGAAGATAAAAGATAGAAGGATGAATTATCATGATCCCCCAAGGACTAATTTTAGCACAAAGTATAATGAATGTTCCCCACCATATGAGACAAAAGAGAGAAGGTATATGTGACCCCCCAAAAGGTGAGAAGGAAATAACTCCATGTGAAGAAATACCCCCTCCTAAAAATAAGATGAGAAGAGAAACCATGCAGCCTCCCCTCAAAATATCTCATGTAGTGTTGGTAGATGCTTAAAATTGGATGTTGAAGACGATGCATGATAAATAAACAAATTTTCTACCCTTGGGAGGAAACAACACCACAAGTACATGTAAGATGACTTCCCATTTTGGATAGAAATATGTAGGAAGAAGGATGAATGTATTTGAATTCTACACATGATTCAAAGAAAATCATGATACCCATGATGATGTATTGGAATGGTGCCTAATAAACTCCAATCCAATGCTAAATTATAGAAAATGTTAATTGGATGAATTAGGTACCATATACGATTCAAATACACGAACCATGGATCTATGGTGATAATTAGACTAATGAGAATTTGAACTATTGTAGATGATGTCTAAATGGATGATGACTAAGTCAAATATGTGAACTCATAAATATCTATAGAATATGTCACTATAGAAGCTAATGTAGGAAAGGTAAGATCAAGATACAGATATGGATATGGAGTGACAATAACATTGATGTGATTTTTTTAAAAATAAGATGAATTCCCTCAATTATGTCTTCTAAATTGGTAATGTGGGGTTGTACAAAAAAGGATGTGATGTCTAGTAGAAATACAACCCAATGTGGTTAATCTAGAAAAATGATATCAATGTCCTAGTGCATATAATCTCTAGAAGTAATGAAAATTTGGATTTGCATAAACCATTAGGTGATGACAAGAATGATGAGCACATAGTTATACTAAGAGGGGGGCGAATTAGTATAAAAATACTCTTTTACCTTTTAAAACTTATTTAATCACTTCAAGATTTAATTTACAAGTTAGCACATAAAATAATAGCAACATAATAACAACACAATTTATGTGGAAACCCTTGCAAGAGAAAACCACAACAAAATAATTGCTTTTATTAATCTTCTTTCTACAAATTTTGTAGGCACCAACCTACTAGAGGCACCAACCCCTAAGATACTCCAATTTCTCCAATTATTAGGCACCAATCTACTAGAGTCACCAACCCTATAATATGAGGCACCAACCTCCAAAGTAGACAAAGTATTTCCCTTTCTTAAGTTGCTCTTTCAACAAATGATATTCATATAATATCTTCACAAAATATTCACAACTCTGCTCTATTCTTCTTCTCAAATTTTATGCTTCTTCAATGGATGAATTTTTTTATAGTTCTTTCTTAAGATTTGACTTCACATATTCTCATTCTCACAAATTTAATATCATCCTTTTCATATACTTTTCTTCTTCAAATCTACATTTATTCCTCTTTACAAATCTACTTTTGGATATTCTTCTATATTCTCTTCATACACTCTTGTGTTTGTATGATATATCTCTTTGTCTCTACACACTTTCCTCTTCTAATTCTTCTATTTTCCACACTTATTTTTCACAATCTATATTCATTATTTATATCTTATGCCTTAAATGAAGAGAAGAAACACTTCACAAATGATGCATCACAATCCAAGGGAGGCATCCTTTTGTTAAATCTAATTCCCAAATCTCTAATCAAGTGCTACCTTCATAATTTTTGACTTATTAACATAAGCGTTGCTTTTTTAACTTCTCCCTAATCGCTACCTTCATAAAATTGATTGCTGCCCTTTTTTAAAAGTAATTGTTGCCTTATAAAAATAATAATCACTAAACTTATTACACAATAAATTTCTCACCTCCACACATGCTAGTCTTGGGTGATTAACATATTTATATGTGCTTTTGAATTTGGCACCAAAGGTGGTCAACCAATAGTGGTAATTAATAATGAGTCAGCTAGGTAAGCAAGGTCGGCTAGCAAGGAAAATTCAGCCAAAAAATAGTATGATAAATACTTTGATTTCATCTTCATCATTGCACTATCTTAAGTGAAGTCAGCCACAATAAAACTGATTTCATCTTTAATTTCAGTCTCAAACGATTATCAATTTATATTTATCTATTATGGTACTTGTTCTTTAATATTAAATATCCAAGTAAACTAGATCTTGGTTAGCAATTACAATGGTCGCCATCCATTTGCTCAATCTTTGAATCTATTAATGACATGCATTAAATCATCATGACATTCATTTCATCTCTCTTGACGATAAATTCATTCATTTTCTTTGACATCATTGACAACATTTCCAATAAATAATTGATCTTGAACAAGAGCTAGAGGAGATGATATGAGACATGAGGGCATAATTCATCCCTAGATTGATTTCTCCCACAATAAGGACATTTGAGTATGCAATTTTTAGACATGATCTAATGATGAGAAAAATAGAAATGCAAGTTTTTCGCCCTAAGAATGATTAGTGTTGAAACATAAGCCCCCAGTAAATATGTGGAAGATAACAATGTTGCTAAGATTGGATGCCTAAATCAATTGTTTATAATGCATGGTAATTTTTACAATTTCTAATAAAATGGGCTATCCAAATCTTAAAAAAAGATTGATAAATGGATTCCTTGAAAAATTCTAACATGTGTTGCAAAAAGTTCATCAAGTTTAGATAATCAGGGTGAAAGTTATGCCTTATCAAACTTTGCATACAAATGATAACTTTGGAGGCTAAAAAAATAGTTTAAAATAACACAATTTTGAAAATTTGACTACACCATAAGGTTTGTGACATAAAGAGCTTTATGTTGACTATTTGAATGTGAAAAATTGACTCCCCATTTGCAAGTTATGGTAAAAATAAAAAGACCACCCCTTTACATGCTTTAAAGTGTCTAATAGTTAGTATAAATTGCTTGTAAGTAACAAGAAATGTTAACTTACACATTTAAAATAGTTATAATATTAGATGTTACCAATCCTCCAAGGTGCCTAAGTCAAAGGGCTAGGGAGTTGTTGGGGTTGAGGTGGATAGTAAGTAATCAAAATGTTTCCAAATGAAGTGTTTGATAACAATCATATACATTTATTTTACAAACTGTGACAAAGATTGGTTCTTCATCTCTTTAAAACATTATATTTCTCAAGAAAAACACCCTAATTTTTTATACATAATTAGATACATTACAATTGCGCATAATAAATGAATACATAATTTAAACATATTTTTCAATTATTACGTCAAGTAAAAATACTTCTCGATAAGTGTTACATTATACAAAGTTGAACTATAGTAAATTGTCACCCTGACAATTTCACACTAGGTTTGGCACCCTATTTTACATGTACAATTAATTACATTCATAATTTGTTTATTTTAGGGCCATATTAGGAAAATATATTTAATGCCTTGACATCCCAAGTTTTTAGAGTGAAAACACCTAGATAGGGGTGTTGGGCGCCCTAGTCTTGGGAATTTACTTTTAAAATGTTACCACCACTAGTGTCAGCCTTAGATGTCTTAAAAATGATATATGGTCAGCCTAGGTCCAAAAATCAATTGGGATGCATATATAAACAAATACTTCCCTCTCATTTGGGAAATTATTATCTACTAGGAATTATGAGCAATTGTTATGAACTATTATGCACTAATTATGAAGATACATGCAACCTCTTCTCTACATGCTTGCTATAGCTCTTTATTGTGATATGTGGACTAATCCGTGCAGGTCTTCAAGTAATTTTTTTCATTCTACATCAACCCTTTGTGGCAACCTATGGTGTGACATCACTTCAACAAGGGTTTCATACCTAAGATAACTTTATCTTATGTTATTCATTTATTATAGTCATTATTATTTACTTTTCCTCTTCTTCTATGAGAGAACACAATTTATACCATCATTATAATGTTGTTGTTGAGGTGGCAACACCAAAATGGTGTTTGACTAAGGCAAAACCCTATACAACACAATCTTTTCCCTCCTTTTCTATGTGAAAATTTGGATCCAAAACTTATGATAGTGATAGGTTTTAGGACAAAGAAAACTATAATTGTGTGACTAGAATTTTGATGAATCCAAAACCCTAGGACTATGGTGCCCCACACCACTGTCCCTCCATTTCAATCTCAAATTTCAACCATAGGTGCCCCTCTGTTTGTACATCTCAAATATATACTTGTTTATGTATTTTTTTATTTCTATATATGCGATCATTCATGTTTTTAGATTAGGGATTATATCAATTAGGTTAATTAATCACATTCATCAAATCTTCCCTCTTTGTAATGAAGGAACATAACCTAATTTTTTTTTGGGAAAACGTGTCTTAACCTTGCAATTACATAAGGTTTATTATTGATACTTGTAAACATGGGGCGGTTGTAGGGGGTACCCCCTGCAAGGAATCTGGGGGGATCATCCACCAAGTGGGCGATCCGGAGGCAGTGCGCCCTAGTGGGGGCTCGGGGGAAGCGCCCCCTAAAGCTAAATTTTATGTATATTTTATTATTGTAAATCTATATCGTTCATCATTAGGTCTTAGATCCGACGATTGATATTTTGTTGGATTGACTTACCCTAGAAGGTAACCCTATTTATGAGGGCAATGTATTACAACTATGTATTGTGATGTATTCTGAGAGTTTGATAACAGTCGTGTTGTCTCTGGATCTCTGGTTGGTGATACTCCTATGAGAAGCTTGCTTTGCAAGTATATTGTAATATTTGTAATTTTTGAATAATAAATTGGGTGGATTTTGGAGTGTGGGGTTTTTCTCCTAAAAGGGTTTTCCCCATGTAAATCATGGTGTTGTGGTATGCATGATATTTATGTTTACTTTTGTTTAAGTTTTTGTAATTGTTGTAAAGATCTGTAAAGTTTTGCATTATCCTCCTCTCAAGATTAGTGTAGGAAGTTGTTTCGCTACCTTAGCTTTCTTACAAAACTGACTCTCCTTTTGAGGTAGTTAGCGAAACATAAAACCCTAGTTGGTTCATGTTTCGATGTTACTAAAAAAATTGAGATCTAGGCTCATTTACAAGTTAGATCTAGGATCACTTTTCACACTTAACAAAATTATTGCTCAATATTTCAATATACAAGTACAAAATACAAATATCATAATGATGACATAAAGTACAAATCACTAATAATAAATTTTCATGTGAAATATAGGTATTTTCTCTGAGTAACAAGGTCTTTGGCATTTCTCAACTACAAGAGGGAAACCATCATCTGAGTACTTTTCCTCCAACCACAGACTAGTAGTCCCCCACAAACCTTCCATCAAGAAGTGGCCCTACCATTCATGAGGGTAGTAGATCAAGGGAACCACCAAGGTCATCATGTCATTTGAGAACTAGTGTTATCTTTTAAATACAAACAATTTGTCATACAACTCTAGATAACCTTTAGCTAAGTATGTGTTGGGATTAAGGTGTCTCAACCTTTGAGTCCTAGCATTTAATTATTGTTATTTGATATTATTTAATTATTTTCTAAGTTTATTTCCTACCAAATTTGTTGTCACTTTGTGGGACCTACTAGTGAGGTGGAATCCTACATGGAAGGTGACATGTGCAATTTGTAAGCTAAAATTGTGGAGGTAGGCATCCCATTTTGGAGGTCCTAAATTTATGGATAACTTGGTGGATTTTGTTATAAGTTTCTATGCCAATTTTATGACAGACTATGACAACTTGCCATTGTCATGTATGATGGTTTCTAATTCACACTATGGAAGAAATGATATGTTTAAGGGGGCACCCAAGTGTGCACTAGAAGTTGCATGTGTATAGGTGCCTTGTATGTTGAGTGGTAGCTAATTTTGAGGAGGCATGTGTTGGAATTAGAAAAAGCCATAATTTATGTGTCCTAACTATGACAACATGCCATAATGGACTCATCTACACACGTAGGTGAGGGTTTTGGTTTTGGAAAATTTTGACACCCTCTCTTCATGTTGGATTTGTATAAATATGTGATTCCTTAATGTATTTGTAGTATGAAAGGTTGAAAAACTGTTGAGATGTCATTATGTTGCCATAATTTCTTCAAATTCTTGTTGTAGTTTGAGAACTCTTGAAGAGCATTGTTCAGACATTGTATTGTAACTATTGTTATTGTTGATAAGATAATTGAGTTGCATCTTTGGAGTGTTGATCTTTTTATTGAAAGGGTTTTCCCATGTATATCATGGTGTTATGGTTTTGGAACCAGCTTCCTACACCAACTACAAGCTGGATGCATGCATGATTTAGTGCAATAGTTCTTCTAACAATATGAAGAAGAGACTTTTGGATTATTCATATTTACTGTTAGATCAAGCAAAGAAAAATTCTATAGCATCTACATAAATGATGGTCATGCATTTTGGGTACCTAAGGGTGCTCATTTCTTGGAAATGAAGCTTCTTGTGGAGAAAACAATGTTATGGCACCAAAGACTTGGTCATATTGGTGAGAAGGGTCTTAGATCCCTAAAAAATAAAATCCTTGTTGAAGGCCTTGATGATTGTAATCTTGAGTTCAACGTTTGTGATTATTGTGTATATGGAAAATAACATCATATTTCATTTTACTCTAGTTCTCATAAGTCTTATGAGGTTTTGGAATATGTTCATGCAAATATGTTTGATCTCGTGAATGTTCCTTCATTATCTAAATTTATATATTTTATTTCATTCATAGATTGTTGAACACACCTGGTGACTTAGAGGGGGGTGAAACAATCTTTTCAAAACATAATCCCTTTAGCAAACTAAAACTTCTTTACTAGATCATAAACCCTCAAATAGATCAATGGAAAAGAAAGATATAGCAATTTATTTTCTTAACAAGGTCAACAACCCTCAAAAATGAAAGATATAGCAATTCAACCCTTAACCAGATCAAAAAATATTAAAAGTGAAACAAGGAACACACATCCACAAGATAACACTAGATTTACATGGAAAAACCAATTAGGGAAAAACCATGGTGAGAGTTAACTCACAATTTATAAAGCTCACTGCAAGAACAAAAGTTACAACAAGGCTCATTGCGAAAAGACTTGCAAACTAAGGCGAATACAAGGGAATTTTAGAGCTAAAGTGCACTACTTCAGGGCAAGATACAAGGACCTAATGAGACTCACTATCTCAGAGTAGGATATAATAAGTTTATGAAAATTACAACATATATCAACAATACACTCTACTTATTGAGATATTAAATCACATCTATTCTATCTTCCACACACTTTCACACTACTTATGCATGATCTTCAATACATTCCATACACACACACACACACACTTTGTAATTGATTTGATCTTTCATTTATATCCATCACAAGATTACAAAACCTCAATTAGGTCAACCAAGAAGAGGATAAACAATAGTATCAACAAGTCGGCCAAAAAAACATGGTATGGTCCTATCCGAGAGATAGAGAGGACCAAAAAAAACCTTATTATATCTTCTAATGTGATCTAAAACAACTCACACGCTAGCACACATAAACTCAAGTTGAAAACATTGAAAATTGTAAATAAATCGTGTAACACAATACCAATCGTCCCAAAAACATAACTTGAATTGAATTCACTCAATGCTATTCTAACCAAGAAAGGTCAGGACCCAAATACACCTTAACACACCTTCATATGCTAGTGTAAACCCTCAAGCACACAACATAAGCAAGATGACAAACCATGCTGGCTAGATATACATAAGTTACCTAGAAGACCAATTCAAACACAATGCAACACCAAAAGAAATCAACTACTGATGTGCACATCAAAAAGAGATGTTCCTTAAACATCAAACAACACTTTTAGACACTTATTTCATACTGTCATGCCACAAACAACCACCACTAACCAAATAGGAACAAAATACTTCATCTTATAAGCACATTATACACAACCATGAGATAGAAAATTAAAAAATCAACTTGCAAACCACTTCAACTTATGAACTTTGAATTGAGACATGTTGCACAAAAAATGAGAGCACATTCACCAAGCTGCAAGAGCAGAAACATCACTACGGAGAAATGTGGAGCATTTTCCAGACTAGTCTAGACAACCAACAACACTACAAACCTTCTGAAATTAACATAAACCTCCTCGACAAAACAGACAACCTAAAAATATAGGAGTGAAAACTGAATCCCAAACTGTAAGACCATATTTCTAATCGTGAAGGAATGCAAAGCATTCTCCCAAACAATCTTCACAACAACTTCCTGGAACAAAAACTTTCAACAACTTGCGGAGGCCAGAACTTTCTTGCAACAACAAATACATCCTCAGGAACACTAGGAGAGAGCATATAGCATACAATAGACCATCAACAACATCTCTCCACCATTAGAATCACTTCTAATTCTCATCTTAATTCTTTTAATCCTCATCTTAATATATCATCATGAAATTAACTCTTTTGACAACAACCAAAGTTAATACTACTTTACTTAATATCAAACATGGCATGAAATAAAACCATGAACACCAACACCACATCATCATGCATCAATGATATCCCAAACTGAATGTTGTCAACAATAACAACTAATGCCAAACAACAAGCTCACAAACATATGCAACAATCTCACCAAGTGCTGACAACCAATGCCAATCAACACACCAAGTCTTGATATCACAACAATCTCCTCAAGTGTTGACAACCAATGCCAACAATATAACCATTGCAACAATCTCACCAAGTTTTGACATCAATGGAAACTAATTCCAACATAGATGACTACAGTAGGACATTTTTTTATTTTCTCAAGAGTAAATCTGAAGTGTTTGGTCAGTTTAAGGAATTTAAATAATTGGTTGAAAATCAAATCGATAGGAAAATTAAGAGTTTGAGGACTAACAACAGTGGTAATTTTTTTTGTTAGAATTCAATAAGTTCTATAAAGATCATGGAAATGAGAGACATAAGACAACTCCATACACCCCAAAATGGAATTATGAAGAGGATGAATAGGATGCTGATGGAGAGGGCTAGGAATATGCCAAGTGTTGGTGTGAATAAATTATTGTACCTAGTTAGTTATTTACTAGGGACTTAGCCTAGACTTATTCACATGCTAAGTTTACTTAGGATATAAGCTTTCTTCTAGAAGTCTTATTTTTCTTATCTAGATTTTACATTATCTTAGGTAGTTATGATTTATTTTTCTCATATGATAGGATTAAGACACTTGTCATGATCTTGTCTAATCCTATCTCTCACCTTGCCTCTATAAGCAAGGCATATCATGCATATTTTGCATCTTGATAATATTTTGTATCATATTGTAATTCTTGTTTGGTGGAATATCATCTTCCATTGTTGCTTCTCTCTTTTGCATGTAGAGGTTATTTGGTGTTGTAGATTGAATATCTTGGTTGCTCACTTCAACATGGTATCAAAGCTTTGAATATAGAAAGCCCCTTCTTTTTTATTAGATAATTTCTACCATCAAGTTTTCTATTGTGATTTGAGTTTCTTTTGTGATCTTGTAAATTCTCGTATGCTCTTCTTTTGTAATTCAATACGATTTGGAGAATAAAAAAGGATTTGCATAGATCTGTTAATCCTATATTGCATGTATGTTTTTTGGTGACATCTGGTGATTGCAATAGTTTTGGCTATAGTGACAGTATTTTTGGTTGTCCCATTGCATGTAGGAGACTCGAGAAAGTCAGGTTTGGCTTTCATTTTACTCAATTTGGTCACCATTTGCAACTTTGGCAAACAAGGTTTTGAAGCTTAGATCTAGGAAGCAACTTTTTACAACAACATTTTCAGCCAAAAAAACCCTATTATTGTGTCCGAGAGGGTGATTCCATGAATTTTGATATATAATTTTCCTATATTTGAAAAAAAATATTTTTGAGGCAAAAAAAATTTAACCAGGGAGCTGTATGGCCCCCCCAGGCTACACAAGTACGATTGCAGATTACAAAAATTTGAAAAAAATATGATGGAAAATTTTAACAATATTTGAATTATTATTATTTTTAAATTATGCACTAAGTGCATAAGTGCTTAGCACCTAGTGCTTTAAGCGCTAAGCACTAAGGAACTTAGCACTAGCGTCAGGCCACAAGGGCCTACAACTTTAAGCCACCAGTCACTTAGTGGCTTAATTTTAATTGCGAGATTTTTTTAAAAAAAAATTGTCGAGTTTCCTAAACTGCACGATTAAGTCTTAACTGCCAACAATTATCTCAAACCACCAGTTTTCTGCATAGACCACCGTTGCTTAGCCCCTACTCCTGGTTGCATGGGCAACCAACACCCAGCCCCTAAGGGCTAAAGTTTTTTTGTGTTTTTGCCCAACTAGCAATTTTATTCAAATTGCTATAACTTTTCACTAGGGTACTAGATTTTTGTGAATAAGATACCATTAGAAAGGTGGTTCAACGAAATTCACAGTGGTATAGGTGATTTTTGTAGATTTTTCCATTTTTTGCCAAATTTTTCAGCTCAAAGTTACATTTGTATTTATTACTTGTAACTGGCATAACTTTTATATATGAAGTCAAAATTTGGCAATTTGTTTTTTGAAATTTCTCAAAAAATCACAAGGAATCTATTTGTAAGCTCCATTTTCAGTTTTGACAAGCCATTTTTTCAAAAATTATAAAAATCACCGTGTTATAACCAATTGATTTGAGCTTGTGACTTGTACAAATTGCAAAATTTCTTCATTGTAATTTGCTGGGGAGGTTGAAAATTCAGTTTTAATACATTTTGGGAGGGTGAAAGGAACAATTTAAGTTCCACATTGTCTTCTTTCTCTTGGTGTTCTTCTATCCAACATGGAAAATTTAAGGCAAATTGAATCACTCACTCCACACAATTATCATACATGGAAGCTAAAAATGACTCAATTGTTACAATCTAAGGGTCCATGACAAATGTTAGAAGCACAACAACCTGAATTCACAAGGGAATATGAAAAAATTACCCATAGATGTAAAATGGATGAAGCAAAAGGGCTCATTGGCTAACATGTATCTAATAACTTGTTTCATATTGCAGAGTGTAAAACACCTAAGAATGTTTGGGATAAACTTGAATAATTGTATGGTCAAGTTAATCAATTCAAAATCTTGCAGCTTCAAGCAGATCTATAACCACTCTCTCTAGATGCATTTCCTTCTATTCAATATTTTCTTGCAAAGTTCAAATTGATTATGTCACAATTAAAAGGATGTGGGCATGATAAATCTGATGATGAATGTATCTTCTTAATTTTTTCTAAGAGGCCCTTATCAAGTGTTCTCTTCTACTTTCTATTCTACTATGGATGCCATGGGGAAAGATTATATAATGCCTTATTTTGAGTTGTTTTGTGAGTGTCTTACTAGGGAGCAAGCCAAGTTGATTCAGATGGATGCACTTCCTAGTTCTAAGAACCAAGCTCTAATGACTCAATCTTCCAAGGGTAAAGGAAAGAATAAGAAGAAGCCTAAGAAAAAATCATCTTCAGGTAGTGAGTCTCCCTCCTAACCAAAGTAGAAGAACAATCATAAGTCCACTCCACCACCTTCTTCTTCTAGCCCTAGAAATTCTTCTTCCAAGTCCAAGAAAAGGAAAGGAGAATCTTGTTCATTTTGTGGAAAAACTGGGCATGATGGGTCTCACTGTTTCAAGAGACAAGAGGCCTTAGAGGAAGCTATGAGGAGAAATAATATTTTAGTGCCTAAGTCTTCTTCCATGGGAAAAGGGAAATATATTTTAGTGTGTGCATTGCATTCATCTACTAATAGTTGGATTCTTGATGAACAGGTGCTTCCCATCACATGGCCAATTCACATGATCTTCTTGATTCCATTGCTCATATTTCTACTTCTCAGATTGCAGTGTAGAACTCTTCACAGATTCCAGTTTTGGGGACATGCTCCATTCATATGCTAGATGGTTGCATTGAGGATGTTCTTCTTGTTCTTGATATTTCAACGAATCTACTTTCCATATATTAGAATTTCTATTATGGAGATGGAAAGACTATTGAGTTACTCCACAAAATGTGACTATCAGAAAGTTGCAGGATCTTGAGAAGGTTATTGCTACAAGGATCATTGATCATGAGAACCATTTGTATCGGTTTGAAGGCTTTGAGTCCTCAATGGGTTCATGTTTTATTGCTCATGCTAATTCAATGAGTAAACTTTGGCATGAAATATTCAAGCATTTGAACTATAGATATCTTCAATAGATGCAGACACATAACTTAGTGGTTGGTCTTCCTAAGATCTCTTGCACAAATGAATTTTTTCAAGGTTGTGTTCTTGGAAAACAACATCAAGATCCTTTTCCTAAGGGTCAATCTACATGTGCAACCACACCCCTTGAGTTGGTCCATAGTGATATCATGTCATTCCCAACCATCTTCAAGACCTTCAAATCATTTGTGGAGAAGTAGTCAGGTTTTTCTCTTTGACAGATACACAGATAATGGGGGAGAGTATGTCAATAAGGAATTCCAAGATTTTTGTAGTGAGCATGGTATTCTTCATCAGCACATAGTTCCTTACACTCCTCAGCAGAATGTTGTGGTGGAGAGGAAGAACAAGACTTTGTGGGAGATGGCCAATTGTATGATTTAGTCTCAGTCTATGGCTCCAACATTTTGGGCCAAAGCTGTCAATTGTGCCAATTATATTTAGAACTATATGCCTCACAAGGCAGTGTGGCATATGAATCCTAAGGAAGCTTGGTCCCATCACAAGCCTAATGTACCCTTCTTCAAAGTATTCAGTACTAAGGCTTGGGAATTCATTCCAAATGCTCGACATAAATCAATGGAGAAGGAGAGTCAAGAGTTCATTTTTGTTGGCTATTGTGAGGATGTGAAGGCATACATGTATTGTTTGATCTTGACACATGAGAGGTTCATTTTCATTGTGATGTTCAATTTTTTGATTCTTTCACCTAGATGGATCCTCCTTCCACTTCTTCATCATCACAACCTACTCAATCTTCTTCAATTGAGGATGTTTTTATTCTTGAGGAAGAATTTGATGATGGTCTTGATCTACCTCCTCCCAATCCACCCACTAGGACACAATGGGATTATACTACTCTTGAGGAGGTTGGTCCTCTTTTTGGTGATCCCACAGACACTCGCCACACTCATTCTTAGACTTCAGGTGTCAATATTTTGAGACATGCCATTTTGGATGATCCTCAAAAGTTTTCATATGCTTTAGGTATTCCTGAGTGGGATAGTGTTATGGTTGAGGAGTATTCTTCTTTGATGGGGAATCATACTTGGGATCTTGTACCTCTTCCTAAGGGAAGAAAGTTGGTTCAGTGCAAGTGGGTGTATCATACCAAATATGCAGGTGATGGTTCTATTGACAAGTACAAGGCTCGTCTTGTAGCAAAGGGGTTTTCACAGGTTGAAGGGGTCAACTATTATGAGACCTTTGCTTTTTTTTCCAAGATGGATTCTATTCATCTTGTCCATTCTATAGCTACCTCATAGGGATGGTCAATGTATCAAATGGATGTGAGGAGTGTTTTCTTGCATGGGGATCTTCACGAGGATATTTATATGGAGTAGCCACCAGGTTTTGTGCAAGACTCTTCACTTGTTTGTAGGCTTCAAAATTCAATGTATGGTCTCAAATTGACCCCTCGAGCTTGCTATGAGAAGATGGATAGCTTCTTTCTTACTTCTAAGTACAATCATTGTCATTCTGATCCTATAGTTTATACTCAAAGACATGGAGAGTATCTTCTCATTCTTGTGCTCCATGTGGATGATTTGATTTTCACAGGGAGTTCCACTTCCGTGATTCAAAGTACTCAATGATAATTGATGGAGCGTTTTGGTATGTTTGACCTTGGCCTCTTGTATTTCTTCCTTGGTCTTCATGTTCATCAAAATTCTAAGGGAATCTTCATTTTCTAGAAGAATTATGCTCTTGATTTTCTTCAGATATTTGGCATGGTTGATTGCAAGCCTTCTCCCACTCCATTTTAGTTAGGTGTTGTACTGTCTACTAGTTGAACTACTCCTATAGTTGATCCTACCTTGTATCCGTAGTTGGTTAGAATTCTTTTGTACTTGACACATAGTCATCCTAATATTTCCTATACAGTTGGAATTGTCTCTCGCTTCTCTTAGGAGCCTCATGATAGTCATTGGAAGGCCACCAAAAGTATCTTGAGATACATCATAGAACTACACATTTTAGCATTCATTACACATCAAGAGCTTCTTAGATTGTGGGCTTCACTGACTCAAATTGGGCTAGTGATTTCAATGATTAGAAGTCTACTTCTGGCTTTGTCTTTTTCCTTGGTTTTGGTATAAATGCATGGTCATACAAGTAGAAGTCCTGCTATTGCATTATCATTGATAGAGGCTGAGTATCAAGGTGTAGTCCTTGCAAGTTAGGAGGTTTTGTGGCTTTGTCAATTGATGACTAAGTTTGGATTTCCTTCCACTTAGCCTAATACTCTTTGGTGAGAAAACTAGAGTGCCATCCATATTTCTCACAACCTAGTGGATCATCAACATATTAAGCATATTGAGATCCACATGCACTTCATTAGGTAGCTCATCCAGGATGGTGTTCTCAGCTTGGAGTATTTGTCTACGGAGTAGCGGTTGCCAACATCTTCACTAAACCTTTGGCATTACCTTGTTACCTTTAGTTGTGATTGATGCTTGGGGTGGGAAGTTGTCCTTGGGGGGTCTTGATGAGTCCTCCTTCCTTCTTTTGTTTTCTTTGTAGATTTTTCTCTCTTTTGGAGAGGAGTTTTCTCCCACAGGGTTTTTCTCCTTTTCTCCACTTATACGAGTTTGTTTTGAACATTGGTACCTCATCAGGCCTTGTTTCTGAGACCCATCTTTTGCATCTCTTGCATTGGTTTGTTCCTCCCTAAGTTGCACTTAAGGGGGTGTGTTGGTGTGAATAAAGTCTTGTACCTAGTTAATTCTTTACTAGGGACTTAGGGGACTTATTCACATGTTAAGTTTACTTAGGATATAAGCTTTCTTCTAGAATTCTTAGTTGTCTTATCTAGATTTTACATTCCTAGGTAGTTATGAGTTAGTTGTCTCAAGTGATAGGATTAAGACACTTTTCATGATCTTGTCTAATCCTATCTATCACCATGCCTTTATAAGAAAGTTATCTCATGCATAATTTGCATCTCAATAACATCTTGTATCATATTGTAATTCTTGTTTTGTGGAATAACATCTTCCATTGTTTCTTATCTCTTTTGCATGTGGAGGTTATTTGGTGTTACAAATTAAAGATCTTGGCTACTCACTTTGATACTGAGTGATGCTATCCTTGAGTAGAATTTTTGGGTTGAAGTTGTAGCCACTGAATGTTATCTAATCAATATATTTCCTACATCAAATATTGTTGATAAGACACCCATAGAGGCATGGTCTAGTAAAATCATTTGCTAAGAAATCTCAAATTATTTGGTTTTGAAGCATATGCTCGTGTGCTGAGTGTAAAGAGGTATAAGTTGGAGAACAAGGGAAAAAAATGTATTTTCATTAGCTATGGTGTTAGTGCGAAGGGGTATAAGCTCTGGGACCCATGGCCTAGAAGGTTCTCTATAATAGAAGTGTAATTTTTTGAGAGATGAAACCTTCCACTATTGAGTTGTAGCCAGAGAAAGAGGAGAAACAAAAGGAGGTAGGTCAAATTCCACCTACTCTGATGAAGGGTGAACTACACATTCTTGTTGAACTTGATGATGAGGAGAGATCAAGCAACTCTGAAAGTTCTAAATAAGAAGAAGAAACTTAACCTTATCTATTGAGGAGTTCTACACATGTTAGGTGGAAACCAAAAAGATTTGGTTATTCTTTGTTGGATTCTAGTTGTATTTTTACTTGATTTTTGTAGTGTAGGAAATTGTATACCTTTACAATTTCACACTTTGTTTGGGCCCCTTAATTAATTGGACTTAATTAAGCTTCTAATTTTCCAAATTATGAATTCCAAATCCTTATTTATCCTATTTTCCAAAAGAGAAACCGACATTTAATAAATGTAATTAATATTTTAATCACATTGGAGAATGAGTGTCCTAGATTTTTAGGCTAGGAACAATTCACCCAAGGGTGAATGGGTCTCCTTTAAGTCCTAGGACCCATTTTTAAATATGATTTTAGTAGTCTTTTAATGATTCAAATTCAATATTCAATTGTAAGCTTTTGAAATCTAATTTTAAGAAATTAGATAAACACCTATAAATACATAGTCTTTTTATCAATTCAAAACTAACTAGCAAGAGGTGAACATTCAAGAGAAAATATTATTGTCAAGTGTATTCAAGAGTAGATTTATTAGTCATTTTTTGTAGCATTCAATATCATAATATCATGTTCAATCTTATGTGTGTTCATGTCATCTTGTGAAGGCTGATATGCATTGTTGATCCTAAAGCATCCAAGAATTTTCAAGTGTCAAAATCCATCAAGCAAAGCAAGATCAAGTTCCTTGGAGTGATGTGTTTTTCTTCAGTCCTCTAAGGGAATTCATTGAAGGTTTGGTGAGTTATAGCAAGTGTTGTTCATTCATCATTTCCTTCCCCATTGTCATTATCTTTCTATCAAGGTTTAACTACCAAACATTGGGTTTGACTAAGGAAAACCCCCATACAAACAAACAAAACCATTTTTCCCTCTTTGTATGTGCAGATTATAGGTTGAAGAAGGATTGAATATCTTGAAGAGGAATTTTACATTCTTGCATTTGTTGCATTTATTGTTGTCAAGTCACGAAAATTTAATTGCAAATTTTCATTTTTGCTTTCCAATAGTGGAACCTGTGCAAAACAAAAGCTAAGATCCTGCCTCAGAGGACTGCCAAAAGAATTTTCAGAAGCCCTAACTAGGACCCATTAGCCCTAGGGTGAACCTATCCTTCAGTAAAGCTCAAAATCAACTTTTAGTGACTAGTACATGTGTCCTTACCCTTCTTAGATGTGTCTACAAACTGTAGTTTTAGTCTTTGTACCTTCAGAAATTTTCATTTCATGTTCTAGGTCTTATAGTTCATTTAGTTTAAGCATTGCATATCATTTAATTTGGTTTTAGATTTGTCCTATTGTCATAAGGAACAAAGATCTAGGTCTAATTGGATCACCATTGAGGTTGAAATTCAATCACTACACCTTGCGATCTCTTTCCCAATGAAATGGCTCATTAGGGAAAGGAATAATACCCCTTATTATTTAAGGAACCACCTTTCCCTACATTTCCTTTTTGTGAACCCAACATTGTACATCATACCTTTTCTGATTTGGAGACCTTTGAAACCTTATATATAGGTTTTGCATCATCTTGTTTTGCATTGTATTTAGGGTTACATATTGCATGTTTGCATCATTTAAACTCCTAAAAAAAAAAAAATATTGCATACATTTTGCATAATAGCTTGCATTAAAGTGTTTTTCAGTCATTTAGATCAACATTTCATTCAAAATTGTATTAAAAAAAGTTGTCATTTTGTTCATACATTGTCATTTAAATTGCATTTGCATTTTCATCATATTTCTAGAAAAGTTGTCATTGAGGAATCTATTTATTGTTAGGAACAGTGAGCTTAAATATCATATTAAATACTCATATTTAAATTTTTCAGACCCCTGTCCTAGGAAACATTTTCCCTAGGGAAAACCTGTCTTGGTACAAGTGATTTTTTAAATTTTTGCACACTATTTTTTCTTTGTGTTATTAGTCTGTTTCACCCTATATATCTATTTTAGTTTCATAAATTGCATAAATTAGTAGTTGTTCGTATCTAGTTAAATTGGTGAAAGACAGTGCATTTTTTGAAAATTAAAATTGACATTCAAAAGTAATCATTTTTAGGTTTCTGCATCTAAAATCAGTCAATTATCATATTTCAGATCTAAAAATTGCAATATCTTGTTTCATACTTACATTGTGTTTCCTATTTCTGGATGTGTATTGTCTTTATTTAGTGCCTTTTGTACATTTAAGAACATACAATGGACATTGTCATTAGGCCTCTTGTTGTGATCAAGGATGATGATGAGATTGCTAAAATTGATGAAGAAGTGTATAATGAATTGAATTTATTATTTTCCACTTCTATGAAGTTAGATAGGTACAACCATGATGATCCTCCTAAAAAGAGTGCATCACCATGTGTTGAACCTAGTGATTATCCTAGTATGGCACTTGTTGTTGCTCCTTTGGCTAGTTATCCACCTCTCGCATATGTTGAACAAGATTGGGATGTAGACAACTTGCCATAGGTTGGCTCACATGTGACATACTAGTTTTATGTTCTCTATGCTCTTTGTGATCACATTTGTGTAATGTGAGTCCTCGTATTGTGCTACTTGGCGTGCCTTTATTTTTGTGAATTTTCTTTGGATGACCCTTGTTACCTTATTGGTACAAGGATACCAAGGAAGTGAAATCTATCATGAAATTCTTCTATTTGCATCTCCATTCTTATATCCATCATAATCTTTTCCCTTGTCTTGTGTTTTCCTTTCAGAGATGGTACAAAGCATTGAGACATTTAGGTATCTTCCATGTTGACCAAAAAGGATTATTTATCTTCTCTCTCTCTATGTGCCATTCCTCATTTGTGTTTATTGTTCCACGATATGTTTGGGGAATGATGATGGTTCCAAGCTCTATTATATCACTATAACAAAGACATGCGTTGAACTTGAATCCATGGATCCCTTATGTGTTGGATTGCATGTGGTGGTATCTGTTGGGAGATTGTTGGATGTTGTGGATGTGTTTCTGATATATGTTTTTCATTGATGTCAACACTATTAGCATTTGGTGTATCTATTGTTGTATATGTCGAGGATATTGAGAAAATTGTAAAAGGAAGTGTTTTGTGAACATCCCAGTGGAACTGTGCAAGTCATGATGGCATCCTGTTATGTACTTTGAAGATTATTTGATGTGGATTAAAGGGTTTATTATTGAGTATGGCTAGATCATCTACCAGAAGTTTTAGAGGTCCATGTGAAGTTTTGTGCGAGTTATGGTTTGACAGTGTTTTGTTGGTCCCTATCAGTGTTCCTGAATGAAGATTATGTGATTATGGTTATCTCAGTCATTGCAGATGATTCTCTATTATTTCTTGGTGTTCTCAGATGTCTCTAGTTTATTTTGTATCTTTGTGATACGTCCACATTAATCGGTGAGCTCGTGATTGAAGATCTTTGTGCGCATGTTCATTTTTCCATGTTTCTGGCCAACATGTTGGTGATAGCGTGTTGTGGATCTTTGAGGTGAAATTAATTAAAGTATTTTTGTATTGGAGATGTTAATTTAGGTCTCCACTATGTTGTGGCAGACCTTGGGGGATACACATTAAAAGTTTATTTGTAAAACTGGGCCGACATTGCAAATATATTTTATTTTCTTAGCTGACGAAGTTGTGATGGAACCTCATGTAGTAGATATATAAGAGCGATTGTGTGATCAGTGGAATGTATGCTTTGTGTGCTCCTATGTGCATATGTGCGAATATCGTTACTGAGCAGAGTGTGAAGAAGATTGTGCAAAGTGTGAAGAAGTGTTGAGCTTAATTGGAACTGTAATTAGGCTTGAGAAGAAGCTATTTTCTCAGTTCATACCCTCCAGATTTTTAATCCAATTTTGTTGGGCAGTGAGCTCTAGGTAGTGTGCCTAAATGCATGTGCATTCCTCTTATTGTTCTTCATTATACTTTTAGCAGGGTATAATCTTGTGGACTAACATCCACCGTGGTTTTCCCCCTAACAGGGTTTCCATGCAAATAAATTTGGTGTTCCTTGTCTCTCTGATGTGTTAATTTCTTATGGTTAATTGTTCATTCATCTGTTATGATATTAAGGATAAGTTAAATTAGAATTTTTTTTAATTTCTGTGACAATTGATTCACCCCCCCTCTTAGTTGTCTGTCCTTGTTTTTCCAACAACTGGTATCAGAGCTAGTTCCTCTGAAGAAGTCTAACAACTTGAGGTGATTCGGGATGGCAACATCAACATTCAAGAAGGAAAAACCTAGATTTGATGGCACCAACTACTCACTATGGAAAGTCAGGATGCAATTTCATCTGTAGTGCATTGGTGATGCTTATTGGAAGATTACAAGAGATCAATCTATTATTCCTCAGAATGGTCCCTCCTCTGCTGATGAGATCAAATATGTTGAAAGTAATACCAGAGATATGGAAGCATTGGTGAGCGCTCTAACAGATTCAGAGATGGCTAATGTGATAGGTCTGTAGAAAACTCATGAGATCTAGACGAAGCTGAAAACTTTGTATGAAGGAGATACATAGGTGAAGATGGCTAAGCTATAGATCTTAAAAGGAAAGTATGAGAATTTGAAGATGGGTGAAGATGAAAATATTACTTCTTTTATGCAGAGAGTAAATGAAATAGTGCTAGGTATTAAATGTGCTGGTGGTTTAGTGAGTGAGGATGAAATTGTGGCTAAGATACTCAGATCCTTTCCTCCTTACAAAATGAAGGTTCATGCTTTTGAGGAATTTATGTTTGTAAACAAGATGACAAGAGATACACTGACAAGGAAGCTGCTACTTTTGAAATAAGTGAATTTGGTGAATCTACACCAAAAACTGAATTTGCATTCAAAGCTACTGTATCCAGAAGCTACAGGAAAAAATACAGTTCAGGAGAGAGCTCTAGAAAGATATCTAAATGTGATGAAGAACTGAAACAACTCGAAGACAAAGAAAGAGAAGTACAAGAACTGGAAGCACTAATTGCAAAACAAGAAGGAAGAGGAAAAGGTAAGTATGAAGATGTATTGGCTATTAAATGTTTTTCATGTAGTAAGATAGGTCATTTTGCTTCAAGATGTCCTGAAAGAGTTCTTAGGACTAAGCCTAGAAAACCTAGATTTCAAAAGAAATGCTACTCTGTTGAAGAAGCAGTAACCGATGATGAGTCTGATAAAGATAATGGAAATGAAGATGATTGGGATTTCATTGCTACCATTTAAAATAAACCTATGCCTACTGAATCTATTGAAGATAAGAAAGCTCTTACAGCCCAAGTTGAGGAGAAAGATGAGTGGGTCATTGATAGTGGATGCTCACATCATATGACTGGTGATAAAAGCAAGTTTGTGAGTCTAGAGAAGTATGACCGTGGGGTTGTAAGATTTGGAGATAAAAATGCTTGTGTGATTCTTGGAAGAGGTTCTATTAGTCTTGATGGTAAGGAAAACACTGATGATGTTCTCTATGTTGAAGGCCTAAAGAATAACTTGTTAAGTGTTGGACAGATGGTACACAATGGATATGATCTACAATTCAGGAATGGTAAATGCAAGATTCGTGGGAGTTCCAGAAACATGATTGATACTGGTGTGCAAACTAAAGGTAATATTTTTCACTTGAATACTACTAGTGGAAGTTGCTTAATTGCTCAAGTAGTTGAAAGTTGGTTGTGGCATAGGAGGTTGTGTCATGTAAAATTTGACAACATTATCAAGATAAGTTCTTCTCAAGCAGTGAGAGATTTGCCTAGGTTAGTGAAGCCTGCTAATGTAATCTGTTAAGAATGCCAGATGGGTAAAAAAACTAGAGTCTCCTTTCGGAGAAAACAATTTCATTTAAATAATGTGCTGTAATTAATACATACTGATCCTTGTGGTCCCTCTAGAGTTAGAATTATTCATGGAGAAAGGTATTTTATGCTGGTCATTGATGATTACTCTAGAATTATTTGGGTTTCCTTCTTAAGAGAAAAGTGTGAAGCATTGGAAAAATTTAAAAGTTTCAAGGCCATGGCAGAAAATGAAAAAGGTTTGAAAATCAAATGCCTAAGATCTAACAAAGGTGGTGAATTCATTTCAAAAGAGTTCAATTCTTATTGTGAAGAACATGGAATTAAAAGACAGTTATCTGCTCCTTGAACCCCTCAATAGAATGGATTTGCAAAAAGAAAGAATAGAACAATTCTGGATGCTGCCAGAACAATGATGATGGAAGGGATTGTGTCTTAGATGTACTAGAGTGAAGTGGTAAGCACTATTGTATATACTTTGAATCGGGTAAATGTGAATGGTAATTCTGGTAAGACCCCTTATGAATTATGGTTCAGTTACATGCCTACGGTTAAGTATTTCAAGATCTTTGGAAGCAAATGTTATATCAGGAGAGATGATGATATAGGAAATTTTTATGCTAGAAGCGATGAAGGGATCTTCCTAGGTTACTCCACAAAGAGCAAGGCATACCGATGCTATAACAAAAGACTGAGAAAGATTGTTGAGAGTGCAAATGTCAAAGTTGATGAGGACTCTGTCAAATCATCCAGACGATGTAACTATGATTCAGATGAAGACAACACAAATCAAGGGAAGAACACTCAAACACCAAATCTACTTCAGATTATTCCATATGTTCTAGTGAAGCAACCACAAGTTGTTCCAGAAAATCAAGTCAGTCAGGAAGCACAAACAAGTGCAAGTGTAGAAGAAAGTTTAGAAGACACAAAAGTCAGAGAAAGTCCCAAAACTCCAAGGTATGTAAAGCTGAATTACTTTGAAAGTCAAATCATAGGAGATAAGAGTAAAGGAGTGAAAAATAGAAGAAAAATTGCAAAAAAATATTGTCTGATTTCCAATATTGAACCTAAGAGTGTCACTGAAGCCTGCCAAGATGAACATTGGATGGAAGCCATGAAAGAAGAATTGACACAGATTGAAAAGAATGACACATGGACACTGGTTCCTAGACCCAAAGACAAGAATGTGATTGGTATTAAGTGGGTATTCAGAAACAAGCTCAATGAGGAAGGCGAAGTGGTTTGGAATAAGGCAAGACTGGTATGTAAAGGGTATTCTCAAATGGAACGTATTGATTTCGAAGAAACCTTTGCCCCTATTGTTAGAATTGAAGCAGTAAGATTATTTCTTGCTTATGCTGCTTATAAGAACTATAAAGTCTATCAAATGGATGTAAATTCTGCATTTATGAATGGGGAACTAGAAGAAGTGTACATTGAACAACTTGATGGATTTTAGCTAACATATAAGGAAGACATGGTTTGTAGATTGAAGAAAGCTCTATATGGAATCAAACAAGCCCCCAGAGCCTGGTACCCCAGATTGGACAAATATCTATTGAAGCTTGGATTTACTAAAGGTACTACTGATAGTAACTTATACTTCAAGTTAGATCATGACAAGGAGTTAATCATAGAATTCTTTGTTGATGACATCATTTTTGGTGGAAATGATAACCTATGTATGAAGTTTGTTGATGAGATGAAGAGTGAATTTGAGATGAGTATGATTGGTGAAATGAAGTTCTTTCTAGGATTACAAATTACACAGTTAGACAAAGGGATTTTCATATCTCAGTCCAAATATGTAAAAGAGCTATTGAAGAAGTTTGGTATGGAAGACTCCAAACCTGTTGGTACCCCCATGATAACCGGATGTAAGTTGACTCAGAATGATGACTCTCCTAAAGCAAATAAAACTTGGTATTGATCAATGATTGGTGGATTGCTCTACTTGACTTAGACTAGACCGGATATTATGAATGTTGTATGTATGGTCGCTAGATTTCAAGCTGATCCAAAAGAATCACATGTGACTACTGTTAAAAGAATCTTTAGATATTTGAAACGAACAATTGAATTTGGACTTTAGTATTCAAAGGATGATGATCTCACTTTGTGTGCATACACTGATGTTGATTGGGCTGGTGATGTGGATGACAGAAAAATTACTAGTGGCAGTGCTTTCTTCTTAGGGAAGAAGTTGGTATCCTAGTTAAGTAAAAAGAAAAACTCAATTTCTCTATCTACTGCTGAAGCAGAATATATTGGTGCTACCAATAATTGTACTCAAGTATTATGGATGAAACAAATGTTGAGAGATATTAGGGTGGTCTATGAAGAACCTATTGCCATATACTATGACAATTCAAGTGCAATAAATATTTCAAGGAATCCAGTGCTGCATTGTAAGACTAAACATATATCAATCAAGTTTCATTTCTTGAGGAAGAAAGTGAATGAGAAAGAAGTCAGGCTGGAGTATGTGCCTACCAAAGAACAAATTGCAGATATCTTTACTAAACCATTATCAAAGGATACTTTTGAGTATCTTAGGGGAATGCTAGGGGTAATCAACCCTCCTGATAAGAACTAAAAGATGCATTTTCTTGCATCAATCTATGAGCCTCATTGCTATATCATGATCCAGATTGATGTTTTCGTGGCTGCTACTTAGGGGGAGTAGTCAAATGTGCAGATATGTGATTCAAAGCGTGTGTATGGAAAGGTCCTAGTTACCTTTTCCATTGATGCCAAAGGGGGAGAAGAGTTATGTGAAAAACATCTTAGGGGGAGAAGTGCTACATAACTAATCTTTTCAGAAATGAAGATTGGGTTGATGGTATTTTTCACAACATGTGTTGCCATAAATGCCAAAGGGGGAGATTTTTGGGAGATTGTTGGATGTTATGGATGCGTTGTTGATATGTGGTTGTCATTGATGTCAACACTATTAGCATTTGGTGTATCTATTGTTGTATATGTCGAGGATATTGAGAAAATTGTAAAAGGAAGTGTTTTGTGTTCCCAGTGGAATTGTGCAGGTCATGATGGTGTCCTATTATGTACGTTGAAGATTAGCTGATGTGGATTAAAGGGTTTATTGTTGAGTATTACTAGATCATCTACTAGAAGTTTCAGAGGTCCGCATGAAGTTTTGTGTGAGTTATGGTCTGACAGTGTTTTGCTAGTCTCTGTTAGTGTTCCTGAATGAAGATTATGTGATTGTGGTTATCTCAGTCATTGTGGATGCTTCTCTATTATTTATTGGTGTTCTTAGATGTCTCTAGTTTATTCTCCATCTTTTTGGTACATCCACATTAATCGGTGAGCTCGTGGTTGAGGATTTTTGTGCGCATGTTCAGTTTTTCATGTTTCTAGCCGACATGTTTTTGATAGCGTGTTGTGGATCTTCAAGGAAAAATTAATTAAAGTCTTTTTGTATTGGAGATGTTAATTTGGGTCTCCACTATGTTGTGGATGACATTGGGGGATACACATTAAAAGTTTATTTGTAAAACTGGGCTGACATTGCAAATATATTTTATTTTCTTGGCCGACGAAGTTGTGATGGAATCTCATGTAGCAGATATATAAGAGCTATTGTGTGATCAGTGGAATGGATGCTTCGTGTTCTCCTATGTGCGTATGTGCGAATATCATTACTGAGCAGAGTGTGAAGAATATTGTGCAAAGTGTGAAGAAGTGTTGAGCTTAATTTGAACTGTAATCAGGCTTGAGCATAAGCTATTTTCTCAATTCATACCCTTTGGATTTTTAATCCAACTTTGTTGGGCAGTGAGCCCCTTTTTGTAATTGAGCAGTGAGTTCTAGGTAGTGTGCCTAAATGCATGTGCATTCCTCTTATTGTTCTTCATTATACTTTTAGCAGGGTATAATCTTGTGGACTAACATCCACCGTGGTTTTTCCCCTAACAGGGTTTCCATGTAAATAAATTTGGTGTTCCTTGTCTCTCTGATGTGTTAATTGCTTATGGTTAATTGTTCATTCATTTATTCTGAGATTAAGGATACATTAAATTAGAAAAAGTTTAAATTTATGTGACAATTGATTCACCCCCCTCTCAGTTGTCTGTCCTTGTTTTGCCAACAGTATCCTCCTTTTTCATGACACAAATTTATTTGGAAACATATGATTGGCATAGGGCTTTCTAAATAAGCTCTCATGGCCCTCTTATCAATTGACATTTATCATTTTCTACTTTAAAGTAAATCTTCATAGCATGGTGTTTAGCAATTTTTTTTAAAGTAGGGGCATACATTGGCATTATCTTGACAATGAAATTGGAATTGGCATGATTTTGGAATGGACATTGGCATTAGCTCAATTTTGACATGAATATTAAAAAATTTCTTCACTTTTTTCACAAAGGTTGAAGTTTGTGTAGCGTTGGCATAAAATCATTTTGTGGCACCTTATCAAAGCTATCAGGGAGTATAACTTTTGGTATGGCTGATGATGGGATACCTTTAGACCTGGTGTGACTTTCCCATCTGCCACCCTTTTTTATGAGTACACACCTTGTATACCTAGTGTGTGTTTCTCATGTTGCCCTTGGGGCTCACCTAGTGTATACTGGACTGCACTAGCCCTTGTGAGCGTATTTCATGGCTACCTAGAATAACACAACATGCTCACCAGTGGAGCCATGTGCTTCATAAGTGATTTTACATCCTTATGAGCATTTTTTATGGTTGTGGCATAATGCAACTTGCTAGTCCATCCTTTTTGAATTAGCTTTAACATTGTATGCTTGTGTATCTTGTCTTTCTACACATATCTTACACATATTGTGTGCCCTTTTTTCCTTATGTTGGTTTTCTATGGGATCTTTGATCTTGGGGGGCTTGATCATCCTCCTTGATCTTTTTCATCCTATCTTTCTAACATTTATACACTTGGACCTCTCTTGACGGATATTTGTCTACTTTAGTGTGAGTTTGAGTGTAAGTTCATACTCTCACTAAAGTGGGGGCTAAATGTAGTGTAGGAAATTGTATACCTTTACAATTTCACACTTTGTTTGGGTCCCTTAATTAATTGGACTTAATTAAGATTCTAATTTTCCAAATTATGCATTCCAAAGCCTTATTTATCCCATTTTTGAAAGGTAAACCAACATTTAATAAATGTAATTAATATTTTAATCACATTGGAGAATGAGTGTCCTAAATTTTTAGGCTAGGACCCATTTTCCCAAGGGAGAATGGGTCCCCTTTAAGTCCTAGGACCCATATTTAAATATGATTTTGGCAGTCTTTGAATGATTCATCGACTTTTGGAATCTAATTTTCAAGAAATTAGATAAACACCTATAAATACATAGTCTTTTTATGAATTCAAAACTAACTAGAAAGAGGTGAACATTCAAGAGCATTCAAGAGAAGATTTATCAGTCATTTTTTGCAACATTCAAGATCCTAACATCATGTTCAAGATTATGTGTGTTCATGCCATCTTGTGAAAGCTTCTATGCATTGTTGATCCTAAAGCATCCAAGCATTTTCAAATCTCCAAATGCATCAAGCAAATCAAGATGAAGTTCCTTGGAGTGATGTGTTTGTCTTTAGTCCTCTAAGAGAAGCCATTGAAGGTTTGATGAGTTGTATCAAGCATTGTTCATTAATCATTTCCTTCTCCATTGTCATTATCTTTCTATCAAGGTTTAACTACAAAACAAGGGGTTTGACTAAGGAAAACCCCCATACAAATAAACCAAACCATTTTACCCTCTTTGTATGTGCAGATTATAGGTTGAAGAAGGATTAAAGATCTTGAAGAGAAATTTTACATTCTTGCATTTGTTGCATTCATTGTTGTCAAGTCATAGAAACTCAATTGCAAATTTTTTTCCAACTTTTCGATAGTGGAACCTATGCAAAAAGAAAGATAATATTCTACCTCAGAGGACTACCAAAATAATTTTTAGAAGCCCTAACTGGGACCCATTCACCCTAGGGAAAACTTGTCCTTCAATAGAGCTCAAAATAAACTTTTGGTGAATTGCATATGTTTCCTTAACCTTCTTAGATCTACCTACAAGCTGTGGTTTTAGTCTTTGTACCTTCGAGAATTTTCGTTTCATGTTCTAGGTCTTATAGTTCATTTAGTTTAAGCATTGCATATCATTTAATTTGGTTTTAGATTTGTCCTATTGTCATAAGGAACAAAGATCTAGGTTTGTTTGGATCACATTAAGGTTGAAATTCAATCCCTACACCTTGCGATCTCTTTCCTAATGAAATGGCCCAATAGGGAAAGGAATAATACCACTTATTATTTAGGAAACCACCTTTCCCTACATTTAAATTTCTAGCATTGATGAGCTTAGGAATATTAGATGGGCTATTGGTATGAGTGATGCATATTCCTGGATGAAAGCTATGGATGAAGATATGGATGCATTGAAGAAAAATGATTCTTGGTATCTGGTACCCTTGCATGATGGATGTAAACCCATTGGGTGTAAATTGGTCTTCAAGAAGAAATGTGGTCTTGATGGCAGTGTTGAGAAGCATAAGAAATAATTGGTTGCTAACGAATATTCTCTGGTAGAGGGAATTGAATATGGTGAGATATTTTCTCTTGTTGTGAAGTTGTCATCTATCTAGTTCCTATTATCACTTATAGTAGTGTATGATCTAGAAGTGGAAAAATTGGATGTGAAGATAATGTTCCTTCATGGTGACTTGTAGGAAGAAATATATATGTCATATCCAAATAATTTCATGGTTAAAGATAAAGAATATCTAGTATGCAAGTTGAAAAAGCATATGCATAGTCTTAAACAATCTCCTAGGATTTAGTACAAAAAAATTGACATCTAGGTAAGTGCATGGATCTGTGACACAATTTTGGTGTCAAATTGCAAAAAAAACCCGTAATAGGCTATATTGCACTCGCCAAATTTGGAGAGCGCCAAATTTGGTGCTCACCAAACAGGCTTGGTAATACCAAGCCTATTTGGCGAGTGCCAAATTTGGCGCTCTTCAAATGGCTTGAATTTTGAAATGAATGAACTTGTGAACTCTTTTTGAATGACTTTTGGAATGCATTTTTCTAAACTCTTTCATTTTCTCTTTCTCTGCCAGGGAAACTATATACATGAATAAAATTTAAGTATAAGTTGACATTTACATATGGACATTTACTTTCTTATACTTTAAGTTATATTTCATGTATATAGTTTCAAGATGTTTGAAGTGGTTTCAGATCTCTAGGATTACAATGCAAATTTTAGTTTTTGGAAGATCTTAAAAATTTTGGACAATACTTAGTCAAATTTCAGTACTCAAGAGGTCAAATTTTAGTA
>VDFB02056351.1:39235967-39271994 GCA_007258455.2 Sequoia sempervirens | reverse complement strand
GTAGGCAAGGAGAGGGAGGGGGAGATAAAGAGAAATAGAGGTAGGGATAGAGAGGCGAGATAGAGAGAAATAGAGTAGAGAGGGAAGGGGAGAGAGAGAAGTGAGATAGGTGATAGAGATGAGTGATGGAGAGAGAAGTAGAGAGGTAAGGAGGAAGGTGGAGAGATTGAGAGGGAAGGAGGGGGAGAGAGAAAGAGGTATAGAGGGATAGGTTAGATAGCGAGAAGTAGAGAGAAAAGGTAGGTGAAAGGAAGAGAGAGAGAGGGAGAGAGAGGGAGGGGAGAAATAGAGGTGAGATCGAGAGAAGCAAAAAGGGAAGGAGAGAGAGAGGGGGAGATAGAGAAAATTAGAAAGAGAGGGAGGGAAGGACAGAGAGGTGAGATAGAAAGAATTAGAGAGGGAAGGAGAGAGAGAATGGTGAGATAGAGAGTAGAGAGGGGAGAGAGAGGGAAGCATCGATTGAGAGAGAAAGAGGGGAGAGAGATGGAGAGAGGGATAGGTTGGTATAGAGAGAGGTGATACAGAGAGTAGAGAGAGATATATAGAGATAAAAGGAGAGGGAGGGGAGATAGAGAAATGTAGAGAGGGAAGGAGGGAGGGAGGGAGATAGATATTAGAGAGGGAAGGAGAGAGAGATGGACATGCAGAGATGTAGTTCTTGAGCTCAAGGGAGAGAGTGTCAGATAAAGGGATGGAGATAGTGAGAGAGAGATAGATCCAGAGAATAAGAGATGAAAATGAGTGAGATAGAGAGAGAAAGATGAAATTTGACCTCTTGACTATTGAAATTTGACATTCTGATTACTGAAATTTGACTAAGTCTAAATTTTTTTAAAATCTTCCAAAAACTAGAATTTGCATTATAAATACTACAGATCCAAAACCACTCTCAAACATCCTGCCTATATACATGAAATATAACTTAAAGTATAAGAAAGTAAATGTCCATATGTAAATGTAAACTTATACTTAAATATTTATTTCATGTATATAGTTTCCATGGCAGAGAAAGAGAAAATCAAAGAGTTTAGAGAAATGCATTCCAAAAGTCATGAATTACATTTGGCGAGTGCAAAATTTGGCGTGCGCCAAATAGGTTGCATTGGGAAGTACCAACCCAATGGGTTTGATTTTTCATTAGGCATCTGACCCAAAGGTTTGGACAACCCTTTCATGCAAAAGACGTGTTAATTGACAAGATTTGCCAAATTTCCTCATATTTTCGTCTGTGCTCCCCATCTCATTTGCACATCTTTCAATGCAAGTTTATTAAAAAAATGTGATTGCATTAACCTCTCTCTTAGCTATCTAAATATATAATTCTTTTTTCATTTTGATTTAGTTAAGGTTTTGATCCATGACCTCTATTGTAAATGCCTCTATTTTTGGTCAAAAACCAACATGTGATAGTTTTACGATATATTTTTACTTGTTCATCAAAACATGAAACAAATTACATTTTTTGAAACTAGACTGCATTCTACACATGATGAAAAAAAATCAATTTTCCATTGGTTTTCCACTTTGAAAATTCATAAAATATTATATATTCATTAAAAAAATTATCTAAAAGAAGGAGGATAAACTACATGGTGTTAGATAATTTCTCATCGTTGGGATTTTTGAAATTCTAAAAAAAAGTTAATAAAAAAGGGGGGAGCCCTCAGGCGATATGTTATTTTTTTTGATAAAAAAAGGACCCCCCCCTTTTGAGACCCTTAATCTTCATTAATTTCAAAAAAAATTAGTAGCTTAGAAACTAGACTCAAAGCACTTCAACTTTTTTTGTTGCTGCATCTTGAAATTTTGAGTGTAATTATCTTCATTTTCTTGTGCAAATCAGATTTTGTTGATTTCAGGGAAAAAGTGGCATCTTAAGAGACAAAATTGTGTCACAGATCCATGCACTTACCCATCTATGTGTTGTCGTTGGGATTTTTGAGATCTAAATATGACTATTGTGTGTATTACAAATATGATAATGGTCAAATTCTCATAATTATTGTATACATAGATGATATGTTTTTATTGGGAATGGTAAAAGTATGATTTCAGATTTGAAGTCTTAGTTATCAACATAGAATGAGATGAAGGATCTAGGTGAACAAGGTACATTTTAGGGATGAATATTAGAAGAGAAAAAGCTAAAAAAAAGCTTTGGTTAAGCCATAGTAAGTATGTGAATTTAGTGTTGGAGAGATTCAAAATGAAAAATTACATACAATTAGTTGTTCCTGTAATGCATGGGACAAATATTTTTGTGGAAGATTGTCCAAAATATCCTACTGAGATGGAGGACATGACTAGAGTACCATATGCAAGTATTTTTGGTAGTTATGTATGCTATGGTTTGTATGAGGTCATAAATTTCCCAAGCAATGGGAGTCCTTATTCAATTTATGCCTATTCTTAAATGGGTACATTGGGATACAAAGAAGAGTGTGTTAATGTACTTGTGTGGTACTTCTAATTATTCCTTATATTTTCATGGTTTTCCTAATATACCTCGACATTCAATGAGTATTCATGAATATGTGGATTCATATTGGGTAGTTGACATTGATAGTGGAAGATCCACCAATAGCTATGTGTTCATAATGTTTGGTATTGCTATCAGTTCGATGAGTAAATAAAAGGTTGTTGTCACTTTGTCCACTAAAGAAGCATAATACATGGCAGCTACTCATGCTTGTGAGGAAGCTATTTGGCTTAAGAGATTGTGTTATGATATTGGTTTTGATGTAAGAAAAATTATTATCTATTGTGACAGTCAAGAGTGCTATTTTCTTAGCAAAGAATCCTACTTTCCATGCTAGAACAAAGTACATTGATGCTCAATTTCATTTTTTTGTGATATGGTAGAAGATGGAAATGTGAATTTGGAGAAGGTTGAAAATATGGTGAATGTTGTAGATGCACTGACAATACCTCTATGGGCCTTGGGTACCTGAGCAGTTGATTACATATGACTCTTGATAGGTCTTCAATAAGTGGGAGAATGTTGGGATTAATGTGTATCAACCTTTGGTTCCTAGCATTTAATTATTTTACTTGATATTATTTAATTGTTTCTTAAATTTATTGCCTACCAAATTTGTTGTCACTTTGTGGGACCTATTGGTGAGGTGGAATCCTACATGGAAGGTGACATGTGAAATTTGTAAGCTAAAATTGTGGAGGTAGGCATCCTATTTTGGAAGTCCTAATAGACTATGAAAACTTTCTATGACAAGTCATGACATCTATAAGATTCATGTATGATGGTTTCCAATTGACACTATGAAAAACATGCTACATTTAAGGGGGCACCCAAGTGTGCATTAGTAGCTACATATGTATAGGTTCCTTTCATGTTGAGTGGTAGAATTAGTAGCTACATGTGCATTAGTAGCTACATGTGTATAGGTGCCTTGCATTAGTTATGACATCTATAAGATTCATGTATGATGGTTTCCAATTGACACTATGAAAAACATGCTACATTTAAGGGGACACCCAAGTGTGCATTATTAGATACATCTGTATAGGTGCCTTGCATGTTGAGACATGTGTTGGAATTAGAAAAAAACACAATTTATGGGCCCTGACAATCACAACATGCCATAATGGACTCATGTACACACCTAGGTGTGGGTTTTGGTTTTGAAAACTTTTGGCACCCTCTTTTCATGATGAAGTTATATAAATATGTGATGCCTTAGTGCTTTGTAGTATGCTAGGTTGATGAATTGATGAGATGTCATTATGCTACTATATTTTCCCTAGATTCTTGTTGTAGTGTGAGAAATCTTGAAGAGAATGACTCTAACATTGTATTATAACAATTATTATTTAGACAATGGGTTTTTTTATTGGAAGAGTTTTGAAACATATATCTTGGTGTTATGGTTTGCATTTTTTATTTGTTTTCCATATTTTTAATGTGCATCTATTTGTAGCTATAATTGAATAAGGTTTTAAAATATTTTTTGCTACTCTCCCCTACTTAGATTGGTGTAGGAAGTTGCTTCCATGCACTCGACTTCCTTTCAATATGACCTATCTATTTAAACATAAAATTGAAATTATTATCTTCAATTTTGTCCAAACTTGCATCTCTTTGTGTGATCTCATAACTAATGAAGAATATAGATTTGTATGGTTGCATGTGCTTTAACTCTTTTATGAGAGGTGCATCAACACTTTGAATAATTTAAAATCTTATCAAAATAATCTCCACCAAAGGTAAAAAGAATCTTGAGAATTTGAAATTAGAAACCTTGTTCTTAAGGAGAATTAATGCAACACCAACCATGACCATGGCAAGAAACAAAAATTTGAACCCAATTACTATGGCCCATATGCCATCATCATAAAATGTGGATTAGGAGAATATTAGTTGGCCACCCTAGATGGTCAGAATCTTGAAGAACATATGAATATTATGAACATCAAGTACTTCCATACCTAGATTGTAGTAGTTACAAAAAGTAGAAAACCCAAAAAATAAAATCATCCTCTAGTTAAAACCACCCTAAGTCAACTTGGAGAAGTACCATGATGAAAACCTAATTGTAAGTAGCATGCATAAATATGGATCCCATTATCTCCTAGTTCCTCTCCATGCCATCTTGTTACACCCTCATATCCTACCATATCATCACTCTTCTCCCCTTATTTAGAACCAAAAATGAGGGTAGTTCCTGGTATCATGCTTTGAATATTCCTTTTGGCATGCTCCCATTTGCACCCATATGGCCTTACAATGTGTCTCTTCATAAAATACCCTCTAAAAATGAACAACTTAGTAATACTCCTATTGTGCCCTTGCACACATTCCCCATACTTTACATCAACAAAATGAGAACACCCTCTTTGTGGCTCGAGTTTTCGAGTGGGTCTCTAGACTCTTTTTCAAAATTTTGATTTGTTTAGATAAGATTGGTCCTAATCGAGTCTCATGATGTGAGTGAACTTACTTGTTATAATAGGTCTTATTTGAGTTCAATCAATGGTCTTGGCTTGTTATTTTATTGAAGGGGACTCTTTTGCATTGAGGATATATTTCATGATTTTGGGTATCTTAGCAATAGAATTTATCATGATCAATTGGTTATATACATCAAATTAGACTAATTTAAGGAAAAAGGTTGATTAGAAGTCTATTGCTAGCTTAGGTTAGGTCCCAGAGTCCTCACAAGCCTTCACAACTTCCTAAAATGCTAAAAAAACTTTAAAGAGCATTAAAATATTTTAAAAACGTTAAAAATAATTTGGATGCAATTATTTTTTAATTTAAAATGGAGGGAGTGACATTTGTGTAGCTTTATTTTAAATCTGAACCATTTGATCTCAATCTTCAAATCTTAGCCATTTATGGTGTATTTAGTAATGCACTTTTTGCATTCTAATTTTCCATTACCTTTTAGGTTAAATTTGATGGGCCCATTTTCTTTGTAGATGATAGCTAGTTTGCACTTCACAAGACTATGCATGCATATTTTGAATGTCACAAGCTTATGGGTGGCCTTTTGAGGGGTTTAAGCATTGAAAAATGGATTTTTTCTATATTTTAGGTGCCTAGCTTCCTCAACTTGGGCCCACATGTGTGAAAGAGATATTGGAAGTACTACTTTATACCTTTTTTAAAATAGTTTACCTCTATTTTCACAATTATTTTGTGGTATAACAGGAGGAAAGGTTGTTTTGATTATTGTAGCAGCCTAGTCATGATAAATAGCCAAAATGCATGAATAAATTCAAGTTCCAAACCTATTTTAGGCCACCCATAGGTGATTATCAGGGTCAAAGATATATTTAATTTATTTTCAATCATATGTGAGGATTTTAATCATTTTATTTTCCAAATATAGTTACAAGGGTGTGAAATGAAGACCTTCTCTTAAACCCTAGGGTCTAGGGTTATTCATCAATAAAGTATTGTTGATTTATTTATTTTTTATTGATGCCTCTCTTTTATTATTTTGTGAATACATGCTTAGATCTAATGAGTTTTTTTTGTTTTAATGAATGTAGGGTTGGGTCCTATGTTTCAATAAAAACAAATAAAATTGTGGACAATCTTCAAAGAGATTATCATGAATTTTATGATCATGGGTAAATGGAATGTATCAATAAAATGATGTTAATTCCATGAGGGTCTTTGTCCCAATTTTTTTGATTAATTAAACAGGGAGAGGGCCCTGATCCCATGGTTACAAAGACTAAAACTCAAAAAAGGAAACAAGTTGGGGAGAACAACACCAACCAATAACAAGGAATATCAAGTCCAAGGTGGCACACAAGCCAATCATCAAAATAGTAACCATAGGACCAAAATACTTAATAAAAAACTGAATACTAATACTAAAACATTTAATACTACGAAGACCATTAATAAGGTCCACCAAAGTCCAACAAGTTCTCAACCATAACAAAAGTATATTAAAATAGCAGTTTGAAATGTTACAACAAAACACCAAAAAATGCAAGGCAACCATAACCAGAAGAAAGAAATAAAGCCATTACTTGGCTTTAACAATTAGGTCCCAGAATTCACCAATATGGGAGACATACTCCCTCCAATCAGGTCCCTCATCCTTGGACTGGTCCTCCATTTCATCAGACTTTGCCATCTTCTTAAGCTTTCTTCTAATCTTGGTTTGGCCCAAGACAACACCAACCATAGCCCTGCGCATGAGGCCATTCGTCACCCTCATCAGAGTAATAATTTCTTTCTCTATGTCATCCATTTGGACCTACATGTAAGTCAACCTACTTTTCAAAAACTTCATATTAGAATCATCAACAATATTAGTGTCTTTCGCAATGTTCTCAATTTCATGAGCTTTTAGTGTTTCATTCCTTGGCTCTTCTTCAATTTCTATTTCTTCCTCCTTGTTGTCTTCTTTCTGCTCCTCTGTTTCCTCCTCTCCCATTTCATAAGTAGTCTCTTTAAATTCCATATTCTCATTGTCTTCATCGACCTATGCCTCAAAATATTCCACCTCCAATTCTTCCTCCTCTTGAAATATGAATTTTTGTTTCCCCTTTTTGTCCTTGGTAGCTGCCTTTGCAAGGCAGGAAGATCTTCGGCCTCCACTGCCCAAACTTAACTTCCTATCCTCCAGCTCCTCTGTTTGAATGCCCTCTTTTTCTTCACTTATAGTGATGACCTCATTTTGGTTTTTCAACTCTTTTTTTAGTTTCTTGGACTTAGGAGGTTCTAGGAGAATCGGAGAATGTTTGCATTTCTCAGGGGTAGCTTTTACCAACTTGAGCCCGAGGGAATTTTTAGCAAGAGTCTTCTTACCCATAGGGGTAGAAGGGTTGGAAATTTAAGCAGTAGAGGAAGAGGTTTTAGTAGGTTTATTCACATTTCTCTCAACAATTTGGGGTGGGGGCCTAGGGTTAGGCTCCTGAATGGGGTTAGCCTCTGCAATAGGTTCAACATTTTCCCTGGCATTTTGATTCTCAATATCCTATCTAGCTGCCAAAGGATTACCATGTGGGTTCATATCTAGAGAATTTTTATAAAGAGTGAGCATTAGGCCTTGTTGCAGGCGAGGGTTTGCACCATTTTCTATTTTTTTTGTAGAGAGGAGAGTAGATAAAAAGGAAAATTTATACGCTCATTGTGACATATATGATTCAACAAAGGAAAGTGATATGCATGAACAGTCATATATCTAACTTCTAGAGTAAAATATTGCATCACAAACATACTGACCAGAGCATAGGCTGATGGGAGTTCGTGCTGTGCATACCCATTTTGGAACCTAGTGAGATTTTTGCCATCATGGAGGAAATTATCAACAAAAGATTGGTAATTAGCTCCGCTCTTCTTTTACACCTTAATTCCCTAGTTTTACAGGCCCGTTGCCTCCACTATGAACTAAGCCGTCGCCTCAAATATAACAACTCCTATAGCCACATTCCCCTTTCTCCATGAGCTAGTGAATTTCGTCATAAGGCCCTCGTTGTACCCTTTCATGGCTTCAAAAAAGGGAACCATTCCTGCTCTGCTAAATAGCCTCCAAAGATCAACATTTTTCCTTAGTGCTTGACAATTCAGTGGTTTAGTTTGATTTCTAGGTCCACCCATTTTAGAGCACTATATGCTTTTAGGATTGATCTTCTATGAGCCTTTCCTCATAACACCCCAACACCCTGGCAGCCTTCTAATATTGTAGAGCACACTTTTGCTAGTGTTTTGAAAATAATCTCTTTTTGAAATGAAGTTTGATAAATTTCTTAATGAGATGGCCATTATCCCATTTCCCCAAGAAAAAAGTTCATTATTATCATTACAAATAATAAATGAAATTTGGTTATTCATAGCAAGCTGATCTTCAAATTGGAGGTTATATTTGACATAAGGCACATCACTACTCATGGATTTGACACTAGCCTTGCATTGGTAAAAGCCATGTGATCCAATATGTTCTCAAGAATGAAATAATAATTACCTTTCTCATCTGAGGATATCTTCATTCTCATAGCCATACCAATATTATCATCATTATTCTGAGAGCCCTTCATGACACAAGATCGCATAATCCTCCTATGTCAATCCCTTTTCTCAACTTTATAAGTTGTAACATTTTCATATTTTTCTTTGAGCACTTTTTCTTTCAATGAAAAAGGAAATTGGTAGTAATCCCAATGGGTCCACCTGTTACACTTAAGTGCTTCATTGGCCACACAATCAGTTGAGATATTTCCTTCCATAAACACACATTGTATGCGACAATGAGTAAAGAAACTCATTAGGGACTTACATTTGTCAATGATGTCTTTTAATTCCCAAGAGGTCGTGACATCACCATTCAATATGTCCACAATTAATTTGGAGTCTCCTTCCAAAATTACCTTCTTAAATCCATATTCTCTAAGAGTCTTTATACCTCCCCAAACAACCATTTCCTTTTCTTTATTGTTGGTGAAAACTCCCAATTTTATACCATATCCCACAATGCAATCACCTAGATGGTTTCTCAGCAGTCCTCCCACCCTAACCATGCATGTATTACCTTTTGAGCACCCATCAAAATTGCATTTAATCCATTCCCTTTCAGGAGGGACCCAAACAATAGCATTCCTATCCAAAACTGTGGCCCAATTAAGGTTAGTAAGATCCTTCTTTAGATCCCATATTTGCTTGATTCTCAATTCTTTATAGGTTGGATAGACTTTTGGGAAGCTATATCCTCCAACTTCCATATTTTCCTGTATCTGGGCCTTTATGATCATACAAACCTCATAGTTGTTTCTCTCTACCTCCCTAAAAATTCTATTATTCCTTTCCTTCCAAATTACCCAGGTTATGAAAGGGGGGGTTTGATTCTAGAGATCTATTATGACCTTATGGGAGAAAGGACTGTTGGACCAGATTTCAATAAATGTCTTGATAGTTGGGGGAAAAACCCAATTAGTGAACAACAATGGGAGGAAAAATGACCACACTTCTCTAGAGTATTGCCAATGAAAGAAAAGATGCATTACTGACTCTTCATCCTGCTTACAGAGGATACATCTATTGACAAACTGAAATCCTCTCCTCACAAGGTTATCTATAGTTAGAATTCTGCCATGTGAAGTAGCCCACTAGAAATAGTTGACTTTCAGAGTAAGGTTTTTTATCCACACTTTGTCCCAATGATGATATCTACAGTCGGTTAGAGGTTTCTCCAATTACTTATAAGCATATTTAACTAAGAAGCAACCATAAGTGTTCCCCTTCCACAACCATTCATCTTTCCTTTCATTGGAGAACCAAGTTGCCTGCCCAATGAGGCTTTGTAACCTTTGAAGAATTGGTTCCCAATTAATTTGTCTCTAACCTATCAAATTGGCACTCCCAAGTAGTCTGTTAAATTCCTTCCATTTAAGTTCCTCAAACTCCCAATTGATATAGTCTGCCACCTTTTTACCACATATCTTATCAGGCTTTGTTTAAGGGGGTTGAAGCCTTCTAAAGAAGAGAGAGGGGAATCCTCAGTCCAAGCGTTTTTCTAGAAATTAATGTCTTTTCCATTGCCAATCCTCTTTCTCACAACCATTTTTAGAACATTTTTTATTTTGATACGATGGTTCCAAAAAATAGACCCATTAGGCAAATTAGTTGCAGAGAAGAAATAACCCAGATCTTTTTTCTTTAGATATTTAGCTTGGAAAATCTTCACCCAGTCCTTAGACCCTTCCAAGAGATTCCATCCCATCTTAGCAGTAAGGGCTTTGCTAAATAGTTTGATTCTCCTTATCCCCAAACCTCCAACATTTTTAGGAGTACACACTTTCTCCCAACTAACCAGCGCCAATATGTTTTTCTCTTATGTTCCAAACCACATGAATCTTCTCTAAATTTGTCCAATTTTTTCCTCAATGAAGGCTGATATTTTAAAGAGAGACAAATAGTAGACCAAGATATTCTATAGAGAAGCTTTTAGCAATTGTATCTTCCCAGCTAAGCTTAGAAATTTACCTTTCCACCCTTCCAACTTTTTTTGGACTCTTTCAATTGGATGATTCGAATAATTATTATCGAAATTTCTGGAGATCAAAGGTAGCCCAAGGTAGGTTGTTGGAAGAATAGCTTCCTGACGCTTCCCAAGATCCTCACCGCTCTTTCCTTCACTAATTGTTTAGTAGTGAAGAAGTATATCTTGCCTTTATCATAGTTAATATGCTAACCAGAAACAAAAGCATAATCATTTAAAACAAATCTTCATTGGCTAGCTTCCCCAACTGAGGCTTCACCAAACATGATAATATCATCCACAAACTGTTGGTGGGAGTCAGGTAGGAGTGATGAAGCAACTTTAACACCTTTAAGGGATTTAGAGTCAATTAGCTTTTGTATATTCCTTCCAAGGACCTCAACAACAATTATAAATAGATAGGGGAGAGGAGGTCTCCTTGTCTTAGGCCACAACCACATGAGAAGAAACCCTAGGGGACACCATTAACAAGAACCGAGCACATAGAGGAGGTCACACAAGAAGTGAGAAACTTAAGGAATCTGCCCTCAAACCCAAATTTCCTTAGAACAACAAAGAGAAACGACCAAGAAATTCTATCATAAGCCTTAAAGATATCAATTTTCAAGGCCATCCCAAGGTTTTTACTAAGATCCATTGAGTGAAGGATTTCATGGGTAGTGATAACAACATCTAAAATGTTTCTTCCTTGGACAAAACCTTTATGGTTCGAGGCTATCATTTTTCATAACACAACTTTAAGTTTGTACACAAGAATCTTTGAAAAGATTTTATAGACAGTGTTGCAGAGGCTAATGGGTCTAAATTCCTTAACAAAAGAGGCTTCTTCTTCCTCAAGGATAAGGGAAATAAAGGTAGCATTCAATTGAATTAGGATCCTCCTTGATCTAAAGAAATCTCTATCATTGATTAAATAAGTCAGTTTTAACAATATCCTAGTAAGTATGAAAAAAGGAAGGAGGGAACCCATCAGGTCCCAAGGCTTTGTAAGCCCTAAAGGAGAAAACAACCTGTTTAAATTCCTCCATAGAAAGAACATTAGACATAATCTTAAGGTCTTGCTTAGATATTACTTTAGGAATCACTTCAAGGAAATCATCAAATACCTGATTAGCATCCCCTTGGGCATTTTGGAAGGAGGAAAAGAAGTTGACAGCTTCCTCAACAATTTCTTTTTTAGTCAAAACTGTAGATCCATCTTCTTTCTTGAGCACTCTTTTCCTATTCCCGCTTCTATGTTTCACGGTAGATTGGTGGAAGAATTTGGTGTTACGGTCTCCTTCAATAAGCCATTAGACATGAGACTTTTGTTTCCAAAAAATATCCTCCTGTTTGTTGACCTTAAACCATTAAGATCTTAGATCACGTTGCTGAATGAAAATCTCATCATCCACAAAGCCAACTTCCATTTTATATTGCACTTCCTTTAATATGTTTCCCAAATATTTTTTAGTTTCAAAGATATTACCAAAGGTAACGTTATTCCATCCTTTCACTCTCTGCTTATTCTTCTTAGCTTTTCCACCAAGCAAAACATGAGGGTGCCTCCCGTAGGTTCAACCCACCAATTTTTTATTAAAACAACAAAATCAGGATGAAGGCTCCACATTATTTCAAATCTAAAAGGGAAAGGGCCTTTATTGCAATCAACATTTCTTTTAAGCACAATAACATTATGGTCTAAACCAGATCTTGGGAGAGAAAAAAGAGAGAGATATTGGGAGATGTTCTAATTTGAAGAGATGAGAAACCTATCCATCTTTACTTGAATCAATTGATTACCAAGCCTTCTATTGGAACATGTGAATTTGGAGCCCTATAGGGGAATATCAAAAAGCCTAGTAGAATTTAAGAATCCAACCAACTCCATCATACTATCAGTATAGTCGTCTAGCTCCCTTGACTTTTCAAAGTGGAGAAGAGGGGAGTTGAAGTCACCTCCCAGCATCCAATAGTCATCCAATCGACTTTTAATATCATTCAGAGAATCCCATAGCTACAATTTGTCCCTACTTAAGTTGGAGGCATAGATATTGATGAAGTTCAATTTCTCCTGAGATGAAAGATCTTCCAGAGATACCATTAGACTGTTCTTTCCAACAAAGCCCAAAATTCCTTTGAATTTTGAAGGATTTCAAAGAGTAACTATACCCCTCGAGGCTCCTTCAACCTCACTAACATAGTAATCCACACTAGGCCAAATATTCAAAATTGCCTCGTCAAAGGTCTCTTTCTTCATTTTGGTTTCTTGAAGAAGCAAAACATCCACTTTATTGTCCAGAATATAGGTTTTGACCAAAAATTGTTTATAAGAGCTATTAAGGCCCCTTATATTCTAGGAAAGAAACTTCCTAAAGGAAACAAAATAGGTACCAAAAAATCAAAAGGCCAATATAGGAACAACTAGGTCTACTTCTTTTTAGACTTTGATCTTGTGATCGAGTCCAAGGTTCTTTGTTTACCAAAAACCACATCCCTTACAATATCTTTGTTCTTGGATTCCTTTTGGGAAGGTCTTCCAACCTTGTTTCCCCCACCAACTTTCGACTTCTTTTTTCTTTTAAGACTTATTTGGAGCTTGTAGCCATTCTTCCTCATATTCTCTATCACTAGGGTGAGGGGAAAACCCAAAATGGCTAGGGATTCACTCAAGTTTCCACCCTCCTTCTAAGACAAAAATAAAATATCCCCCAAGGACATAGCAGGGGCTAAAGACATAATTTCTCCTTCTTCCATCCCTTTCCCTTCATTAGCAACAAGAACATCTTCCTTTTGGATCAGGATGTTGGTCTCCTTATTGGGATTTCCTATCTCTTTAATCAAATTTACTTTTAGCCTTTCCTCCTCTTCCTTTAGGTTCCCTTCCTTTAAAAATCCTACGGTTGGGATTCTTTCATCTGGGCCTACATCCTTGAAAACCTTACTATCCATAACTTTGGAAACAACAAGAGGCTCAAAGGGGGCAACAACCATGCCACTAGAAGGGGGATCCTTCTCTGGGAGGACAACTTCCCCTTGGGCATGGGATTCTATAAGAGGGCAGGCAATAGAGACATCCTTAGAGATCTCAGGTACCTACTTAGTAAGAGATTGCAAGGCATCATTAGGCACCTCAACATACCTTTTACTATAGGAATCAATAAGGTGACCAAATTTCTTGAAAAGCTGGTAGAATTGTCGAGCATTTTCATATTCAAGGGGTTGGGATTAGTTTCTAAATTTTGACTTAAGGAGAATAGAGGTTTGCAGAACCATGTTAACATCAACATTAACACAAATATGGGCATAAACTAGTCTTGAATTTTCTTGCGTTATCTTGTCAATTGCTAAGAGGCTACCAAAAGAGTTAGCAATCCCTTTTAGGATTCCCATCTCCCAAAACTCAAGGGATAACCCAAGGAGGAAAGCCCAAGTAGGAGTCATTTCCCCCCAGGTCTATAGAAGGATCAAATGCAGGTTTCCATTTACATAGAGAAAGGAAGTTCTTGAAACTAGCATCAAAAGCCCAGGGACCACTCATTAACACCTTTAATATATCTTCATAAACCAAAAAGGAGAAAATGAAGATACCTTTGGGAATTGCATTGATAGAGACACTACCCTTTAGGTTCCAAACTAAAGCAACCTAGAGATGTACCTACTCAATATTCAACCAATAGGCCAAAAACTTGCCAACTAATGACAACTTTAGGCCATCCATTGCCTTCATCATCAATGCTTCAGGGATGCCAATTTCCCAGCCAGTGACAGAGTAGGAAGAAGACTCCAAAAACCTTTTACCCATAGCTGGCGAGTTGACACCCACCAGTTTTTCTGCAAATGGGGCAAGTTCTTCTTCAGAGAAGAAAGAGTCTAATCCAAGAGTTAGGGATAGAGGCGACTTTTTAGAAACACCCCCAATCCTTCCCCCAAGAGAAATGATAGAGGTACAAGGAGGGGAACCCACATGGGGAGCAACAACATTGGAAGCTCCCAAAGAAAACACAACACTAGACAAAGGGATAACATTCCTAGAAAGGGGAGCTTTCTCGAGCCCCCACTTGACCTACCCATGAGGTAGTCAAATCAGATCAGGGAAGGAAGAATTCAAAAATACTTAGAGCGGGAAAATTGCAGAGCAAGATCCTGACTTTCCCAAAGTTATCAAGAGGTCATAAGATCAAATTTCAAGGATTCTAAGGGTGAAAACTATTGTCATAGTCAAGTAGGATTGTCACCAAGTTGCAGGTAGCCTATTATCAAGAGATTATGACGAGAAGGCTTAAGATTTTCTTTAGGATATATAGATGTTTTCCAAATGATTTAAAATCAATATATACACCAAATAATTGTTTTCAATAAGTATTTGGGCTACAAAACCCATATAACAAGTTGTTGTTTCACTTGGCTCTCATGAAATAGTTTCAAATTGTCATGCATGCAAAGCCTTTCATTTTTCATAGGTATTTAGAAATATGATAAGATGAAAAATCAATGAATAAGGATGAATTAATATTTAATATGACCATGAAAAGATGAATTTACCAAATTTCATGCAAAACAATAGGCAATCCAATAAAAATTATGACTATAATGACAGTCATAATCAATAACATACACCCCCTAATAGTCCATAAAACCATCATGATTATGAGGAATTTTTTATTTGTCAAAGTATTAGAAAATATGTTTTTCATAGGGATATAAATACAAAATAATAGCCATTGTTCACCTAAAAAATTCATATAATAGTCCTAAATGAGTTTGACTCGAAACTACACGGTTGAATCCTGATAGCAATATCATAACCATAGGATAGTCATAAAATCACATGATTAATATGAGCAAATAGTGGTAAAAAAGAAGGATTTTCATTCCCTAGGGTAGTACACACAAAAATAGCGATATGGGGTGTTATTATAACCATGCGAATGAGAAAAGTAAGGTAAATATGATTGTTGTATAACCATAAAAGGGTTCTTATAACAATCCTAAATAGGAAAACCCTAGGTTGACCAAGATAAGAATATAGGTGTTTAAGGGATGATATAACTTATCCTAGGCATATTAATGCTATCCAAGCATGAGAAGATGACAGTAATAGAGAAATAAAGAGAAAAATGAGAAAATGATGGTTGAAGAAAAAATTACAAAATGGATAATGATGAATAATGGTATTTTTATGAGGAATTTGATGCTTTCCATGTTTTCTTGCAGATATGAGATACAAAAGATAGAATTAAAAATGAAGAAATCATGAAGATCAGAAGGCTAGATATGAGATTTTGATGAAGAAAATGACTATAGCTACATATTGTTGCTTGCACTTGGGAGATGATGAACTACAACTTTCTAAGATGGAAAAAAGAAATGTTTATTGAGCTGAATTTGGAATTCATTTGTAGGGTGTCCAAATAGGACCTATCTTTCCCTATTGTAACTTATAAATTTGAATTAGCTCCTACGCTATAGGGGTGGTCCTAAATTTGAAATTAGGCTAACTTAATCAAGGAATGAAATGCAATATCACCATTATAAAAGGAGGAATGCCATTTAATTTTGAGGGGGGAATCTAGGAGAGTAATTTCGATACCATAAGGACAAGAACAAATTACAATTTAGTGTGGATTTATAGTGGAAGTTTGTCACATGCCCATAGCTTGGTAGTTCTCCACCTTGGGTGGTGATGCATTTGTATTTTTTTTTTTGAAACTTGGTTGTTTGAAAGAATTTAATAAATTTCTTAATGTTTACATCTTTTATGGCGAAGTTTTCAAAGTTTGTGTAATACTTGCACATGTAATATGGTAGTCTTATTCAATTACTTTCCTATTTTCAAAAAAAATATTTAGGATCTTGCACTTATGATGTTTATGATTGTGTGAAATACTAGTCATGGAATTGTGATCTCACTTTTTCTCTTAGGGTTATTAAGTATTAGCAGTGGATGGTAGTCTTATTCAATTGCTTTTCTATTTTCAAAAAAATACTTAGGATCTTGCAATTATGATGTTTATGATTGTGTGAAATACTAGTCATGGAATTGTGATCTCACTTTTTCTCTTATGGTTATTAAGTATTACCAATGGATTTAATATAGTAAATATTAGAGTTAATATAATCTACAATATGCAATATTATCAAAATAAATGTGAATAATTAATGTAAACTACAAACATGGGATAGTTAAATAATTAACATAATAAATAGAATAACACCACAACATAGATTAATCATATAAACATAAAAAATCATGTAAATAATATTCTTAATATTATCGAATCAATGTTTTTCAATACTTATCTCAAAGTCATGGAAAGGATGCTATTTGACACTCAGAGGAATGGTTACAAGTCTAGGCTTTTCCTGACACAAACACCCTTAGAGGAACCGGTTCTTGCACAGAACCAACCCGCCTTCACAACATAAACACAACCCTAGCCAAGACACTCCTAGGTGTACATTGTACCTCGATTTGGATACATGTTGTGTGCCCATTCTCTTAATGTTTAAATGCCCACCCATGACCCTAACCTTCACTCCTTTGTGCCCTTTTATTTAGTTTTCCTTTTTTCTCTTCTCTCCTTGAATGTGCTCCATCCTTGGGTGTTCTCATGCTTGAGTATTTCCCATGTCTCACAAAAATCCTTTATATAAGTCTTAAGGGTGGTTTCCAAACCATCACACCTTTTCACAAAGGTTGTCTTTAATAATTATTTAAATAAATAATTATTCTTCCCTTTTTAAAGAGTGTTTATACATATTCTTTATTAATATCTCTTTTAACCAAAGGATAATAATATCCTTTATTTTTTTCCATCTCCCTTTTAATTCTAAAGGTTATTTCATTATTTTTTCTTCTCTTGGGGTAACAGTCACATAATAATTCCCCCCTTGTAAATTAGCTGTTGTCCTCGGTAGTGCGAGATGCATCTGCATCACAACTCATAAAACACATAATCAATAATTGAGAAATTGATATTGAATATATTCATTCTTCATAGTGTTTCTATACAAATCATTTTCTTCTATAGATCTCTCTCTTTTTATTATTTATTTTTTATTAACAAGTAATTTGAAGAGAATCATTTTTCTAGTCAAAATTATGACAATAAGTATGTACATATTAGGAATTTACAATAAAAGAACTAATGTTAGTCTACATGTTAATCACATATATTTCAATGTCATCAATTTCTCTCTCATGTAACCCATTATCTTTAATATAGATGCTTTAATCACTTACGTTCAAATCTTCAATAGTAAATTTAAAAAAACTATTATCGTGTGTTGATGGAACATTTACCCAGTGAATAACATGCATATCACATGCTATGTAGTCAGTCAGATCATTGAACAATATAATCTATACACTCAAAAGATATTCCAAGATGATAATCATGCATTCCAGACTACATGAGTATCCTCTTTTCATATACAATACTTTATAAGTCACATGTACAAAGTTATTGGGTTGATCAAGTCCAATAACAAAGTACAATAGAATAAAACATGACAATCTTTCTAGGCATCTTGACATGATTAGAACAATAGTGAATTATTAACAAGCATAGGACATTTCATAGAGAAACATTAGAACTCATATTTCATTTAATTTAACTAGAGTGCACCCACTTAGAAAAACTATATTAACCATCTAATGCACCTGATATCTATAACTAACCCATCCCTTATTATTTTGTAATCTTGAACATTGACACATCAAGGCCCATGTTCTATGAAATTAGACACATTCAATTATATATATATATATATATATATATATATATATATATATATATATATATATATATATATATATATATATATTTCTTCATGTAAGGAGGTTCACCACATGAAAGTTCTACAATAGTGATTTGTAATGTCCCCTTTTTTTCAGGATCTGTATCTTTGTAATGGTTAGCCTATTATCTGGTTCCTGTAGGCTACAAGATGTTCAAGAGACCCTTTTGAGGGTGTTTAGTGGTTCTTTAGTTGAGTTTTCAGAGGTTCATCTTATCTTGTTTAGTGACAGTGATTTGGTGGTGGAACTTCTAGAGGCCGTTTTGGTTGATTTCTCCACACTTATTATTTATAGTAAGTCACTTGGTTATATCACCTATACTTACTATTTATAGTAAGTCTTATTTGGATTAGTCGTCATCATGCCTACATCCAGGAAATATGATCAAATCATTATTTGAGCTAGTGTTGGGTGATTTATTGAGGATTAATGGTTTATTGTATTATTAAAGTTATTTGACTTTAATAATATTAATATTTAATGATGATTTATTAAAAGGTGATATAAGGAGGTTGAATGGAAATTAAGTTATTTGACTTTAATAATATTATTTATTTTATTTAATTATTTGGCCAAATGGGGATTTGGGGTATAAAAACAAAAAGGCATTAGCTTTTTCATTATCTTTGATTATTAATTAAACCTTGTGCAAATTCGAGAATCTAGCAAGGGTTTGTTGGTTTTGGAGATTCAAGCCTTTTGAGGACAAAACCCTAAGAAAGAACAATGTCTATAGGTGTAGAAGATCACCCAAGGGAATTTTGAGAGATAATATCACACAAAGATCATTACAGAGTTTCATCAGTTTCTTGGAGATCTTTATTCAGAGGTTTACAGAGTTTCAGGGTTCAATTTGATATTTAGTTTGAAAGGACATTCATGGGGGAATAATACAGGGTTGAAGATTGTTGATATTCTCAACTGCTGATCAAGCACTTTCAGATCTACAATTTATGTTGTTGTTTTGGATATGAATTATATGTATTCCCTGAATCATTAATAAATCTGGTTATTTATTTCTTGCATTTATCTGGAATTGATTTTTTTTATATCTATTTTTTTTTTCATTTCTGATCAAACCCCAGAGGGGGTTATCACATTGGTATCAGAGCCTAGGTTCTCCTGCCAGCCTAAGGGGTTTTCACAAAGAAATTTTTTGATGAATTTCAGAGCATCAAGCAGATTGATCAGAATTTCAGAATATTGGGTTTAGTTTGCAGACATTGATATGATTATAAAATAAATATTATTTGAAAAAAATGGCATTCAGAAAATCTCCAGAATAAGACAAGGTAGCTGCCAGTTCAAAATACGTCCCTGAATAGTATCGGATTTTTAAGGTAATCGGGCTTTTTTGTTTTGAAGTCTATTCAGCAGTTCAATATCAGGTGGCATATTTAGGGTCAGTGCCAGCTTGGACAAGGAGCCACTGAAGACCAAGTCAAACAATTTTTAAAAAATAGCCGCCAATCATTCTTTAATGCCAAGGCCGATATGCAAGAAGTAAGGGCCTCACGATAGGGAAGCAGGCAGATCACACCCAGAAGGGACGAACAATCTAACCGTTGATGATTTAAGGGAAAAGACAGAGTCCTGCCTACATGGGAAATAAGCACAAATCGTGGTCTTTAGCATATCACAAACTTGTAACATTTCTCAAGTTGACAGACAAATAACATTCCATTTCAAGCCACCATAGGTAGATTTGAAGGGTTTTTTTTTTTTTTAAAGTCATGGAACCTAGGGACTTCGTGGCATTAATAATAAGTATTGGCAACTTAATAAGGAGATTTCATAAAGGGTTGATTGGTAATAGTAATACAAGGCTGTGACTGGAACATGGACCTCTTTCTGGGCTGAAGACTTCCATAACTTAGACTTCATTCCAGATTTAGGGCGTCTATGCTCAAATATTTAGGTTAAGGGGGTGTAGGCAATTTTGGGCAGCATATCATCCTTTGTTTTAGTTTCCATTAGAGTTGGATTGGGAAGTGTATGTAAGAGGAAACTTTTTGTCTCAATTCTGGGAATGTATACTGGGAAGGGCCTGACTGTTTGAACACATAAAACTGCTTGTGAGGAGTGTAACAAAGTGCTGCAAAACTATTTAAATCTAATTCTTGTAATATTCCTAATCTACTGGCCATTCCTATATGTCACTGTTCACACAACAACATTGCATTGAGCTCAAAAAATTATTGTTGTAAGTCTGAAAAATGAATCTCTTAATTCTCTACCAGACTCAATCTAATACCGAGCAATGTGTTTCAAATTTGAATTATTAGTTGAATGCATACCTTTTCTTGAAACATTATTATCTTGCATGTTCATGGAATGCTTTAGTCTAATAAAATGAAACATCTATCAAACTAGCAAGAATCGCAAAAAATTCTCATAGTTTGTAAGTTTGGGTAGGGAACTTTACAATGGGAACTAAACCATTTCAGATCAAACCAAAAAATTATTTTGACAAATAACAGTGTCAAACTAGAGCAGGAAATCAAAAAATGATCAAATAGGGTGGGCACTCATTGACCAGCTTAAGCACGTATAAAATGGTTGTAGACAAATCCATGTTAGAGCTGATGGAAGATTGTATGAACTAATGAAGGATCCTAAAATGAAGCACGGATTTCTAAGGAGGGTTGCAAAATCTTTAAAAGGGATAAGGAAAATGAATTGCTTCAAAATAATTCACAACCTATAGGTGATCACAGGGAAGGAGTAGCACAGGTGCATTTAGAGTTGTTGGAGCCTCATCTATTAGTTGGTGGAGTTTCAAGATTGTTCTTTGCATGTACATGCATCTATTCTAGAAGAGGAAGTGTGCAATGAGGTGGTCAAATCAACAGCCTCTAATATTCCATTTGAGCCATTCTATGAGGTTCATAACACCAGTGCGTATGACGAGGATGTGTGCAATGATGATGAAACACATGACAATGTTTTCCAATCAGTTAATGATGATGATTCAACATCCTATCATAGTGCTGATTACAAATTAGAAAATTTGTATGGGGATGACAAGTTTTAGGGGTCCCATCATTTGGCAGGATAATTGAAGGTTCAAATGGAGGTATGATTGCTACAACCATAGAACATTTTGATGTTTCTCAACAATTGATGGCTAACTTTTGTTGGAGGACTCAGAGAACACAAGAGCACTTTTGATGGTGAACTTTCCCTTACAAAATTTTAGGTAGTTAGAGAAGCGTTGGGGGTAATGAAAACTAATTACCTACAACTATTAGCAGAAAAAAAATCATCTTCTCATGCTTGATGGGATTTATTATGATGCATTGAGGGAAAAAAGAAGAGGTTGATGAGCTCACTTATGAGTTTGAGGTCACTATGGACTCTTTGAAGTGCACTCAAACGGCCCTTCAAGAGTTAGAGACTCAGATTGAAAAGCTTATCATGGAGTTGAGCTTAGCACGATCTTCACCATCCACAGCTGAAATTCAGCTATCTATGGCATCCATCGACGATGGCATGCATCCACAAATTGTGGGAATGTACATATTGAGGATGTGGAAACATCCACTCTGTTTACAAGTGTAGATGAAACCAATGGAGTAAGTGCATTAGATGAGCATAACAGGGAACAATATGTTGCAAGGTCTATCCATCACAATTTGAGTTGTGAGTCATCTTCTAGTGGTGGTAGTGAAGTATGAAATCCATGTGACTATATTGGCATTCCATTGACGTAAGTAGGTGACTTTCACCTAGATTGTGTGGTGAGGTGTGCTCACCACTTTTCTTTCAGCCCACTCACATTTGATTTGACTACGATGTAGAAAAAACAAAAGTGTGAGTTGGATGGTTGGTATGAGGTGTTTCCTTCTATGGATGACGGGGACAAAGTTTACAAAATTGTTTGGAGTTGCTTCTACAAGGTAATTATGCTATTGAGATACATGTTATAGGGGCATATTTTGAGCAGTTTTGCATTCCTGGTGTAGTTAGAATGGTGCAGTAGGAACCATCAGGAGTCAGGAAGAACAAAATCCAAATTTTTCCATGGGATCCAAGTATAGTACACTTGTGGAGGGCTATAGTACCTGGAGTTTATTAAAGTTTGTTGCTTCACCAACTTCAGCTTGGTAAAGAATATATTAGAGTCGCACAGTGGAGGTCAGTAGGTGATGGGTATGGAAGGCTTCCAGTTGGGTTGTGGAATTTGGGATCTTCTATGCTTGGCAGTATGCTTCTTCTGCAGACAATGATTGATGAGGCTGCCAAGTTTGGTTCTATCTTTCTTCAATGGTTGTAGTGGAGCTTAGGTAGAGCTTTGTGTTGATTGGTTTGGGATCCCGAAATTCAAAATGGACTTGGTTGTTCAGGTGAGGATTGCTTGGGGAGGGCAAACTATAATATCTGATTTTTTTCGAGATCTGTATCCTTGCAGTGGTTAGCCTATTATCTAGTTCTCGTAGGCTAACAAAATGTTCAGGGGACCCTTTTGAGGGTGTTAAGTGGTTCTTCAGTTGGGTTTTCAGAGGTTTATCTCAGGTTTCTCCTATTCAATGACTCAGTGATTTGGTGGTGGACCTTCTGGAGGTCGTTCTGGTTGATTTTTCCACACTTACTATTATAGTAAGTCACTTGGTCATGTCACCTATACTTACTATTTATAGTAAGTCTTATCTAGATCGGTCGTCATCACGCCTACATCCAGAAAATATGATTAGATCATTATTTGAGTTGGTGTTGAGTGATTTATTAAGGATTTTAATGGTTTATTATATTATTAAAGTTATTTGACTTTAATAACATTAATATTTAATGATGACTTATTAAAAGGTGATATACGGAGGTTCAATAGAAATTAATGAAGTATCATATTAACGATGCTTTATTAATTTATTATTTTAAAAAGGCCAAATGCATAAAAAATGAATATTTATTTTATTTAATTATTTGGCCAAGTGGGGATTTGGGGTATAAAAGCAAAAAGGTATCAATTGGCTTTTTCGTTATCTTTGATCATTAATTAAAACTTGTGCAAATTGGAAAAACTGAGCAAGGGTTTGCTGGTTTTGAAGATTCAAGCTTTTTGAGGTCAAAACCATTAGAGACAACAATGTCTATAGGTGTGGAAGATCACCCAATGGCATTCTGAGAGATAATCTCACACAGATTTTTATAGAGCTTGATCGGTTTCCTGGAGATCTTCATTCAGAGGTTTATAGAGTTTTAGGATTCAATTTGATATTCAGTTTGAAGGGACATTCATGGGGGAATAATACAGCGTTGAAGATTGTTGATATTCTCAGTTGTTGATCAAGCACTTTTAGATCTGCAATTTATGTTGTTGTTCCGAGTATGAATTATATGTATTCCCTAAATCATTAATAAATTTGGTTATTCATTTCTTGCGTTTGTTTGGAATTGGTTATTTTGCAATATCTATAGTTTTTTTGCATTTCCTGGTAAAACCGCAGATCAGAGGGGCTTATCACATCCAAGAGACTATATAGAATGCTTTTGTTGGGCTTCCCATTTTCATTCACACTTGTAGTCCAATATTTGTCAATTTTTTCTAACACCTTTATCTACCAACATGTGATTAGGTTTGAGATCTCTATAAATGAATCTTAACTTGTGAAGATAAGTCAAGGCCCTCACTATGTCTTTTGATATTGTTGCAATTATAAACTCTTCAAATGGACATCAATTTTTTTTTTTTAATGTATTTGGTCAATCTAACCCACACATAGGGCATAACTATACGTAGCCATTTAAAAATTAGCAGTGGTTTCTCCCCTTGTAAAAATTGACATGTCCCCATGTCTAAGGCTAAGAGAACCAAATAAGTTTTATGTCATAGAATATTCTTTTAACTAATGCAAGATGATATTTTCCAAATTTATTATGTGAAAATGATTTTAGGACCCGTGGGTTATGGTCCACGATGTACTTAAAATAGATATATTAAAGGAAAGAGTTTGGCTTAGTCACCAAATACATCATTTCCATAATTGAATCTTACCCAAAATTTTACATCATAGATCTTATGAAGATGTTTTCTACGAAAAATAAATTAAAACTCTAAAGTATGATTTTACAACTACTTCACTCATTCTATACCCATGAAATCAATATTCTAAATTGACAATATTTAATATTAGGATGGATAGTGAATTCTTTAATTATTATTATTTTAAAACAAGCTTTCACTTTTATCCTTGCACTTCTATTAAAATCCATAAATTTATTTATTATTGTAATGTAACACAAACCCATTGGTATGATCAAAATATCATCTTGAACAAGTGTACTCATTGTATCATACTTGTTCCATATTTTAATAGAATGTAATTAAACTATGTATGATATGTATGATATGTGACCATAAACACATGTTATTCAATATTGAATGGTTCATAAGGCACAACACTTGCTGAAGGTGTTGCAAATGGGGTTGCAAGCTAAGTGGGCTTAACCTTGGGGAAAAATATATGGTTAAGCGCGCTTGAGCTGGAGCAGTATTGGGATGGGTGACCTCCTGGGGTGACCCAGTGCTTCACCTCTATGAGCATCATCTAGATGCAATGAGTGCTAAGTGGACCATTCATTATCATGAGAGATGGGATCTTGTGAACCACTACTCATGAAACATGTGTCAATGAGTTTGACTCGAAAACTACACGGTTGAATCTTGATAGCAATATCACATGTTATTCACTAATATCAAGTGTTGGTCAACCCCACTAGGACACATGGATAGCTCAACTAAAATTGTATCAACATTAGTATTATAATAATTGTTATAATAAGTGTCTACTTTCATGACCAAGATCAAGGTTGTCTTGACAAATAAAGTAAATATCTCATTACCTCCAATATCCTAGCCATAGAAGAGACACATAGAGGCAAGAAGGCAATATGGAGTTGGAAGGAAGAATTCAATTCTTTGGTGTCCACACTTGTTGACCCTCTATTGAAAGATGAGAAAGTGTCCCCAATACTATTCAGTCATTACTTGAACAAAATCTTGATTCTCCAAACAGATGGGCATGAACTTCATTAAAGTGGTTAAGGAAGCCTTGGACTCTCATCGGTACTCATACACAAGAAATGAAGGTGTAGGGATGGGTGACATGGAATGAAATGGGTCGAGCATGCATTCATTCATAAAAATGCGGTAATGTAGAGGATTTCCACAAATTATTTTCATGAGTCATGATGTTTGTCAATAAGAAAATGGTTACCAAGTGATCTCAATATCATTGACCTTGACACAATGAGGCAAAATTTTAATATTAAACACATCTTGACTTCATGCATAAGTTAGAATAGTAATAGAACTTGTATAGCTTGAATAAGTTTGATTATTTGGCTATGTGCAAAGCGTCTAAGGAAACACCAAAGCAATCGACCTCAAAACTATTGACTTTATTAGGATGATGTATTGTCGTTGAAGTTGGATGCCTATTTACTCACTTGGAAAGTGTTAATGCCTATTGGGGAGGGACACGCCTTTAGCAATCTACAATGGCCTTTCTACATGAAGATATCTCACCGTGGATGAATGTTAAAGGGAAAGCATATTCAAGTTAATTGAGGATTTAAATTTTGGTCTTTGTGATTTTAACTTCACCATATAGACTTCATTTTATTTCTTAAGATGTCTGGTCAATTAAAGCCAATTAGTTGACAATTCAGAGTATATTATCTTGGATGCCAATGGTCTCTTTTAATTGGAATAAATCCATCCTTTGGGCCTGCTTTTAATATAATCATTTAACCATATAGACTTCAATCTATTAGTCATACCTATTGCTGATAATTAGCAGTAAGAATAAAATAGTTATAATAGTGAATATAGTTTTTTGAGGAATATGGAAAAAAGGGGGCATATCACTTGGACTCGACACATCTTATGGACATGTTTTTTGAGGAGTTAACATATTAAAGAAAAAACAAATGCCACATTCTAAAATATCAAATATTGTAAGATGATACAAGACAATAGGATATGTGACCTAACAAAAGTTGATAGGATATAGTAAGAGAAATTAAAAGAATAAATTGATGTATAAGATAAATATAGAGCGTATGTTAATGCATAATGAGATATATTATTTGATATATAAGCATATATAAAGGAAGAAAAAGTAAAAATATTGTGTAAGTGTCTTATGTGTGGATGTATGTATCCTTTTAGATTTGATGCCTGTTGTTTAATTAATCTATCTTTTGTATTATACTAGCTTTAACCCATGTTTAGGCTCTAATACCAAATTTGATGTCACTTTTCCTCTTATATGGCTACTAAGTATTAGCAGCAGATTTAATATAGCAAATATTAGAGTTAATATAATTTACAATATGCGATGTTATCAAAATAAATGTGAATAATTAATGAAATCTACAAACATGAGACAATTAAATAATTAACATAATAAATGGAATAACACCACAACATAGATTAATCATATAAGTTACATTAAAAATCATATAAATAATACTCCCAATATTATTGAATCAATGGTTCTCAATACTTATCTTAATGTCATGGAAAGGATGTTATCCGACACTCAGAGGAATGGTTACAAGTCTAGGCTTTTCCCGACACAAACACCCCTGGAGGAACCGGGTCTTGCACAAAACCAACTTGCCTTCATGACATAAACACAACCCTAGCCAAGACACTCCCGAGTGTACACTATACTCCGAGTTGGACACATGCTATGTGCCCCTTCTCCAAATGTTTAAATGCCCACCCATGACCCTAACCTTCACTCCTTTGTTCCCTTTTAATTTTCTTTCCTTTTTTCTCTTCTCTCCTTGAATGTGCTCCATCCTTGGATGTTCTCATGCTTGACTATTTCCCATGTCTCACACAATTGTTTTATATAAGTCTTAAGGGGTGGTTTCCAAACCATCACACCTATTCACAAAAGTTTCCTTTAAGAATTATTTAAATAAATAATTATTCTTCCCTTTTTAAAGAGTGTTTATACATATTCCTTATTAATATCTCTTTAACCAAGGGATAATAATATCCTTTATTTTCTCCATCTCCTTTTTAATTCTAAAGGGTTATTTCATAGTTTTCTCTTCTCTTGGTGAAAAAGTCACAACAAGAATTATAGGATAATCAAATTTCATTGAATTTTTCAAGATAAGGGATAATAAATTAGGTGCAAAGATAATCTTCTTTATTTTCAATTTATTTCCTCTCTAAACCATTATCTTTTGTTCTTTTTGTTTGCATACCTAGTTAGTTTAGGAGTAGGTTAGGGTTAGAATAGGATCTTATTTCTAACAAATTATTTCTATTAGAAATCAGATTTCTCATGTTTGAAAATTGTCCTATTGTTTTAATAGTATTGAAAGTGTTACTTTTTGTGCAATAGGTGATTGGAGCAACACTTCTACATTATTTATCTTGTTTTATATAGGCCACTAAACTATCCAACTTTGTCAACATCTGACACAAAGAGACCTTGGGGTTATCAACCTCTTGAGGTTGGTTTCCTTTTAAAAGAGGTGGTGCATTTGGTGTTCTACCTGCATGTTGATGGGTGTGTCAAAATTCTCTTCAAAAAATCCTACTCTAACACTAATTGAATCCCTAGTAATCTTGAAAAATCCTATTTCATCATCTCATCATTTTCCTTAATAGGATATATCATTCCCTGCATTAGGAATCATAATTATCCTATCATTTTTCAATAACCTGGAAAGAGATACAACCCATGTGAAACATTTGTCTATTGAATTAGACTATTCACTAAACTATTGGCCCAAAACATAACTCAATGTTACCATGATCCTAATATCATGGTGCATCTTTACAATATAGTAGTGAATTATTTTATTTTCTTGAGTTTTTTTCTTGTTGGGTGCCCCTAGCATCTCCTACCAAGGTAGTTACATGTCTTGATGATATTCTAGGGCATCCTCTTATTCGTTGTGTATTTTAAGTTAGTACTTTATCCACAAAACACATTACCACCATGGTATTTAACCTTGGTACATAAATTTAAGTGATATAGCAAATATAAGTTGCTTTCCACACATGTCACCATGTACCTACATCTAATTTCAAACATACTCATCATAAAAATCTATAATCATTATTTAGTTTACTATATTTTAGTTTTGTTATTCTCTATTACTTTTCTATATTTTAAGTAGCTCCTAGTAAGTTAGAATAGTAGTAGTCATTTTTCTATTTTCTATGATAGTCTCGATTTTTGGTCCGTACACAGCCATGAAGTGCACCAAAAAGATGGAGAAATCATTATGATATTAACGATTCTCCTCTGCATTTGAGAGGGGCAGCTCCCTCATATGATGTACTTTGAATTTTAAATGGATATGATTTTGACAATAAAGAAGGAAAGGTAGAATGATTAAAGAAAAATGAAAAGATTCACAAGAAATAAAATAACATCTAATTTGAAATGAGTAGCAACTCAAAAGTTTACTACTTCCGAGATGATGAATATGCATATATAACACCTCAAACTTCTAAATTTTGAAATAGTAATTAACTCACAGATTAATATACTATTTCTGAAACCAACTCCAAAACAAATTCAAAATATAGACTAACACGAAAGATGAATGCTGAAAACAACTATTACACACATAGATATAACAACTCTAAGAATCATAGACTCCCAAATAGATCCTTCAACTTCAGCAGTCCATATATTTACAAGTTCATAGGCTTGCAAAATCTAAAAACTATCTCCCCTTTCCTCCATAAAAGACCCCAATATTTAAAGCTAACGAATGAGGATGCCAAGAGTCTTCCCTTCAAGAAAACTATCATAATTAGATAATAAAATTTGGAAAGTCATCAAATGTCTCTTCACATTCTACACTCCTCCTCTAACTTGTTTGAAGAAAATAAGATACTTCAATATCATAGTTATATCACTCAAATATATGCCTGTGTGAAGAACACCTTTGCTGCAGTTAAGTTTGAGAGCTAGAAAATGATCATCCATACTCCAATATTGAAATAGGGTATAACCAAACAAACTTGTAGTTCTGCTTATAAGGTAAGTGATGCTTGAACAACTAATTTCATTTGTGAAGAGGTTTCCAATTCACGGTGTATAGGATGAAATACGCAATGATAGAGGCAAGGTGATCAGTACTAGACAACCGTGAAATATTCCATACCCAGTTTGATCAACAAAAACGGAATAATGTTGACATGTGGGTGTCGCCACATTTGTTCTTCTTTAACAACCCAAAGAATTCAAGTCAAGAAGAGTCTCTAATACTTTCCACCACTCTACCGCCTCTAGTTAGTCTTTCAGATTCTTCAGTCATCTCAAACCCCATTGCAGGTAGAAAGATAATCAGGCATTGCTTTATTTCATATTCTCCTATATCCTTCATCAGTCTTATGTCAATGAATCCTCAAATTTATCATCAAAAGGTATGCTTACCCACTTGTGGAGGTTAAATCCTCCCACAAACATATGGTTGGTTGAACTCTTTCTAGTTACCATCTCTAACAACATAATACCATAACGGTAAATATCACCCCTCGTGGAGATCTTCTCAGCAACTCCATACTCTGGTGCAATGTAGCCCATGGATCCTTTCAGAGTGGAAGTAATTCCTGAATCAATGGTACTGAGCCATAATATTTACGGGCAATGCCAAAATATACTACACGTGCCATCATATCCTCGTCCATAAGAATGTTGCTTGGTTTTAGATCACAGTGTACAATTTCCAGAAAACAATCATGATGCAGATATTCTAATCCATGGATAACATCGATTGCTATCAATATCTCCCTGAAGGTCAATGGGTAGCTGTTGGAATATGACAGTGTCTCCAGATTTCCTTTGGATATGAACTCTAGAACCAATATTTTGTGTCTAAATTCTAGACAGAAGGATATGATTTTTAGCACTTAACCTTTGCCAACACTTTGCATTCCCTGCTGAAGCTCTTGCTGACTTCATTTTTTTTAAATCAGAAGCTTGAAAGCGGCCTCTCTACCATCACTAATAATACCTTTGTACATTGAGCCAAAACTGACAGTCCCTAACAATTTTTTCTGGTTAAATCCATCTGTGGCTTTAATGATTTCTTGATAGGAAATACCCCTATCATCCATAAGTTTCAGGGGAAAAATGTCACTGGGAACATCAAACTTGATTTTATGCCTCCTGTAAATTAGTCCCAAGATCAATAAACAAAATAATAGGAAGGTAATGGTTCCAGAGACAGGTGCAAAAATTCTAATTTTGTTGGTGTGGTCTTTAGGCTGATTATTACGAACATTATATGTAGGCAATTACATCCATTCTCCACACATAAACATATTTCCCATAAATGATGCAACGGTCAAATTTTTAAAGATTCCTTCTTTTAGGATCTCTCCACTGAAGTTATTGAATGACAAGTTAAAATACTAAAGCATATTCAATGACTTTAGAGACACAGGGATCAAGCCTAAAAGGTTGTTGGAAGACAAATTCATACTCATAATTTTTTTTAATCCAGTAAAAGATTTGGTATTGGGCCTTGCAATTGATTTGAAGAAAGCTTCATATATTCAAGTTCTTCACATTTTCCCAGAGTGGCGGGAAGTTGAACTTCCAACCTGTTAGATGAAACATCAATAGCTTTGAACATGAATCATATTTCCAATTTCTAGAGGTAGAGATCCTTGCAGGTGAATAGGGATGACTTGACCTATCTGAAGAAGTCCAAGGAGAAAGTCGCAACAGTTTTATATAACCCTAACCTCAATCCATTTTTCCCGTAGATCAGTTCTCTTTGAAATCTGTCGACATCGCTCTATTCGATAACTGATTCTTGGAATGACATTCTATTATCCTTCTGCTAGAGTTATATCTTCTTTGGTGTTGCCACAAAATTCAACTCAAAATGGTCATTAGGAGACACATACAAAGCTTCCCTATTAAACACATATCCATGTCTTGATAGCTAGAAACCCCGATCTTTTATAATCCCTTACAGGAAGAGAGAGAGTGTTTATGGAAGACATGGTCTCTTCATCTTATGCTCATCCAAAGTATAAGCAGGAGACTTGTCAAATAAGCTGCTGTAAAAAATTGAAAGTGATTTGAAATTTTCACGTAGGATTTTGAGAAGTGCGAAGTTAAGATGTTCAACTACCAAATCCTCTCCCCTAATATACAAATTGGAAGAAAGATAGTACATTGGAACAAAAGTGAAAAAAATTCATTTACTAAGAAAATGATGTCATTCATCTGTTTAGAGGCCTGATTTTAATTTAAACCTTTATTTCATCTTTAATAGCTGGTCTTTTGCCTTTTGAAACTCAGTAACTACTTCACCAATTGATGTCTTATCATCTTTGTTGGTTCCCAGAACTTGCACTGTTGGCTTTATCTTTAACAAGAAGCTTGGTAGCCTCCATATCTGCTTTAGCAGACAGAGGGTTTTCCTTTGAATCACACTCTAATTTACCTGCCTCACGAAATAGTGTTGTAAATTGAAGCATTTCCCCTCATAATCACTAGTTGTGATAGTAGGTGTTTGTATAATTAAAAGCATGATTCTAAAAAGGTATGTTAAATATGCTAGGGAATTACAAACTCATGTAACAGCCGAAATCCAACTGTATAGAACTGATAAGTAGGAGGTATTTTACACTGTGTCAAATTGTGATATTGCTATCAGAATTCAACCATGTAGTTTTATGAGTCAAACTCATTGACCCATGTTTCATGAATAGGAATTCCCACCATGATTTAAAAAAGACATACACATTTTTTATACATCAATTGTTTTCATTTTGCTGCCCACAAATGCTAAATTGCTTTCCAATTCAAAACCTGCATAACTTTTCCATCCATTCCGCTCATGAAGAGTTTATTAATTCCCACAAGTCTGTGAGGTGTTTGACTCAATTAAGAATAAAATCCATGAATGCATAATTTCCCAAATGTGACACTAATAATGTTGTCTTTCGGTCGATAGTTAACCATTTCCTTGGTCACTACAAAAACCTTTGACAATGGCATTTTACCGGCACTTGGTGGAATTTGTCAAATGAATTTTTAAAAAAAAAATTCAAACGAACCAATGATGTTCTAAGGCCAGCTAACACTGGTATAGAAATATTTAAGTTGGAATCATTCTTTATGTTTTCCCCATTCAACCAATCACTTTGCATTTTGTACTTTTATTATGACAATGAATAAGTCTTTCAGGCAAATAAGCTTTCCAATATAGCAATTTTGTTTTGTTCTACCAACTTATAGATGGCTGAATACGTCTATAAAATACTGATAATTACTTAATCAAGAATGTTTGTCAAGAAACTTTGACTGAACATTGTACAAAATATAAACCATGGTATCAGAGCCTCAGCTAAATTCCACAATCAATTGCTGAGAACTAGTATCCAACCATCACCTTTTAAGTTAGAAAACATACTTGAAGGTTTTTAACTCTAATAGAGCTTTAATAAAATATAAATTTAAAAAAAATATTATAATATATCCATGTACATACATCCATCAATCATAAAATAAGTAACTATCTATAGATATAAAGAATAATGCATTCATACATAAATCCATCATCTAAAAAATCAATGAATCACTCCAAAAATTGCATAACATAGATATAATTATCAAATGTTTGAACATCTTAAAAATAAAAAATAACATATGGCCTCATAAAATCCATCATCCATGCAACTAGTTATGAATATACTGTTATCCCCCTCTCCCTTATGTGCCCTAGTTAATAGAATTGATGATGGTGTTGCTTGTGGTGGCCTAATAAATTAATGCAATATGATTGAAGCCCCTAACTAAGTACTCAAGTAATCTACACATGAGGGCTCCCTTTTCTCTACCAACTCCACATTATCATATACTAATATATGGTATTAATTCTATTTTAGTATATGTTGTATATCCCTCGAGTCCCTCATGATATCTACTAATGTCTAGGATGCCCTACAAGCCTAGTAAACCTTTGGTTTGATCCTTCTCCTATCTTAACCACTACCTCTCTACCTATGCCACAACCATTTTTTTCTATGTATAATGCCTCTTGTCCTATAATCCATCTCTCCCCACTCATACACCATATTTATCTACTTATAGAATATCCCACTCTATCTCTAGAGAATCCTTCTATTCTTGCACCTATGCAAGCTCTACACATAGGATCTCTATAGTTTCCCTTGCCTTTGGTGTCCTTGACGACTGAACCTGTGCTACCATAAACTATATAGGAACATATTGTATTAGACTATCCATTCTCCCCCCTTTGACATCTCCTCCTCCAAATTTCCCTAATTGAACTACTCACATTATTATTGCTAGAAAAACTTATACCCCACTCTCTTACCTCCCCATTGTAGTTGATGTTGGATTTGATAGTGAACCATGCAACTCCTAGAAATCACCTGCAACTAAAATGCCTATCACATCTAAAAAGAAAAACCATTGATATGCTAATGCAACTTTGAGAAGAGATTATCCAAAAAAGCAACTGTATGTGCAATGAATTAATCTAAATTGAATGATAACATGAATGAGAATCCTTATAAAAGGAAAAATCAAACCCTAGATAATAATTTGATTAGATTGTGACAATTATCTTAGTCTCATGCAATGAGATAACTTGACTTATATTTAACCCAATCTAATAATAAAAAAACACTCCAAAGTTTAGCTTAAGTGAATAAAGTAATAAGAGACCTAAAAATTAATTAATGATTACTTAATTATCAAGTGATGTCCCAGTTACTCCAATACCCACCCTTAAGATCAACTTAGGGAGAAGCTAAAAACCCTAATGAAGAATGCAATGATGGATGCATGGATGGGTTTCGGCTACAAGGCTTGATGAGATACCCATATACAAACAAATGAAATCTCTCAAAACCAATGAAAATGAGAAAACCACATGGGAAAAACTCCTCTCTGAAAAAAAGCAAATGAAATAACTACATTAGTGAAAGAAGGATAGAAGGAGGACTCAATGTGACCCCCACGGACTACTTCTGTCACATAAGTACAATGGACGTTCCCTGGTAGGAGAGAGAAAATGAGGATATGAATCTGTAATGTCCCTTACTTGACGTGCCCTAGAATTTGCAAATGTCTTGAGCATCAACCCAAACTCCTCATGTTTGGATAAATGTTCTGATTATCCAACTTGCATCAACATCAACCCAAACAACTCCTCGTGTCTAGATAAATGTTTTGATTATCCAACGTTTACTTGTGAATCAAGACACACTCCACTATTCACAAGAAAATCACTAGCCAACTATAAATCGAGACTCACTCCATTATTCATAGTAACACTCCTCCATTTGTGAATTGAGACTTACTCAATTATCCACAAATAAATATATGCAAAACTATGGATCGAGACAAACACAATTATCCATAGACAGTTTGTGGATTCAACTATCCACAGACCAATAGCAACTCAACAAGTTTGTGAATTCAACTATCCACAAAACAATAAATCACTGCATGCCCCATCTTGCTCCTGAAAGGATTAGAAATGAAACAAATGTTTCTCATGCAAGGAATCATCCCTGGACGAGAAGCTAGCTCGGGATGATAGACAAACTCAATTATCGATAGACAATTTGTGGATCCAACTATCCATAGACCAACAATAACCCAACAAGTTTGTGAATTCAACTACCCACAAACCAATAAATCACTGCATGCCCCATCTTGCTCCTAAAAGTACTAGAAATGAAACAAATGTTTCTCATGCAAGGAATCATCCCTGAACGAGAAGCTAGCTCGAGATGATAGATGTCCTCCTACCTCCATTTCCTCTAGCCTCCAATTGGACCCTGTTATACAATATTCATCTGATTTCACATGTGAATCTTTGAAAGAGTTACCAAAATGTATCATTGATGGTATCAATTGAATACAACATCATTTGAAATAGTCATATGATATGTGCCCATATCAAAACTACTGATTTCAACCACTAATACACCCTTGCAAATATTTTCTTTGAAATTTAAACCCCTTCAATCTTTACCATACAATCAAATCTAAACTCTTATTGTTCTTATATCTCCAAATTAAAAACCAAGCAATGCACATCTAGCAACAGTTTACACATGCCCTAAAAGATAAATCATTTTAAATACCTTGTAACTATTTTCGATGCCCCACAATCAGACCAATGAGCAAAAGGTGGAGGTCCACATCTTCTGTAGTTTCCTATCTGAATATCTGCATCCTTCTAGCATATCCATATATCTGAATCTTTTGCAATATGATGATTTTGCAGTTTACATGTATAATTTCTAGAAACTGACACTGAATGCTTGTAACTATATCGTTCTCTTGTTCTCTTTTACTATATCTATTAAATTATAGCACTAAATAATAGATACTAAATTAAAAATAGGTCTTCACAATTGACTCACAGCATTGGAATAGCAGGAGGCATCTCAAAATGTATACTGGCAACGTTTGACTGTCAATGAGTATCATAGACAACAATACAAAAATGTAGCATTCCCCACCTCCCCTATTTGAGATCAACAGTATATACTACGCTTTAATTTATTCTCCAACATCTGGTTTATTTCTGCCACTCCTATACGTATCATTCGCAACCAATTTCAGTGTAGCGTAAGGAAAAAGAGGTACTGCATATAAAATTTGCACAAGCATTCAAAGTCTAACGCCCAACAATGAAGAATGCCTAATACTTTCCCTGATTTAGCGCTAGATTTGTCTCCTCGAAATAGATGTAAGGAAATAGTTTTAAATAAGA
>VDFB02056351.1:39153950-39235867 GCA_007258455.2 Sequoia sempervirens | reverse complement strand
TAGGCCACTAAACTATCCAACTTTGTCAACATCTAACACAAAGAGAGCTCAGGGTTATCAACCTCTTGAGGTTGGTTTCCTTTTAAAAGAGGTGGTGTGTTTGGTGTTCTACCTGCATGTTGATGTGTGTGTCAAAATTCTCTTCAAAAAATCCTACACTAAACAAAAAACTTAAGACTCTTATCTAACACCATCAACACACACTAATTGAATCCCTAGTCATCTTGAAAAATCCTATTTCATCATCTCATCATTTTCCTTAATAGGATATATCATTCCTTGTATTAGGAATCATAATTATCCTATCATTTTTCAATAACCTGGAAAGAGATACAACCCATGTGAAACATTTGTCTATTGAATTAGACTATTCACTAAACTATTGGCCCAAAACATAACTCAATGTTACCATGATCCTAATATCATGGTGCATCTTTACAGTATAGTAGTGAATTATTTTATTTTCTTGAGTTTTTTTCTTGTTGGGTGCTCCTAGCATCTCCTACCAAGGTAGTTACATGCCCTGATGATATTCTAGGGCATCCTCTTATTTGTTGTGTATTTTAAGTTAGTACTTTATCCACAAAACACATTACCACCATGGTATTTATACCTTGGTACATAAATTTAAGTGATATAGCAAATATAAGTTGCTTTCCACACATGTCACCATGTACCTACATCCAATTTCAAACATACTCATCATAAAAATCTATCATCATTATTTAGTTTACTATATTTTAGTTTTGTTATTCTCTATTACTTTTCTATATTTTAAGTAACTCCTAGTAAGTTAGAATAGTAGTAGTCATTTTTCTATTTTCTATGATAGTCTTGATTTTTGGTCCGTACGCAGCCATGAAGTGCACCAAAAAGATGGAGAAATCATTATGATATTAATGATTCTCCTTTGCATTTGAGAGGGGCAGCTCCCTCATATGATGTATTTTGAATTTTAAATCGATATGCTTTTGACAATAAAGAAGGAAAGGTAGAATGATAAAAGGAAAATGAAAAGATTCACAAGAAATAAAAAAATATCTAATTTGAAATGAGTAGCAACTCAAAAGTTTACTACTTCCGAGATGATGAATATGCATATATAACACCTCAAACTTCTAAATTTTGAAATAGTAATTAACTCACAGATTAATATACTATTTCTGAAACCAACTCCAAAACAAATTCAAAATATAGACTAACACGAAAGATGAATGCTGAAAACAACTATTACACACATAGATATAACAACTCTAAGAATCATAGACTCCCAAATAGATCCTTCAACTTCAGCAGTCCATATATTTACAAGTTCATAGGCTTGCAAAATCTAAAAAACTATCTCCCCTTTCCTCCATAAAAGACCCCAATATTTAAAGCTAACGAATGAGGATGCCAAGAGTCTTCCCTTCAAGAAATCTATCATAATTAGATAATGAAATTTGGAAAGTCATCAAATGTCTCTTCACATTCTACACTCCTCCTCTAACTTGTTTGAAGAAAATAAGATACTTCAATATCATAGTTATATCACTCAAATATATGCCTGTGTGAAGAACACCTTTGCTGCAGTTAAGTTTGAGAGCTAGAAAATGATCATCCATACTCCAATATTGAAATAGGGTATAACCAAACAAACTTGTAGTTCTGCTTATAAGGTAAGTGATGCTTGAACAACTAATGTCATTTGTGAAGAGGTTTCCAATTTACGGTGCATAGGATGAACATTATAATGATAGAGGTAAGCAGTGATCAATACTCGGACAACTATTAAAATATTCTATACTGAAGTCTGATCAACAAAAATCTGGAATAATGTTGATATGTGGGTGTCGCCACATTTGTTCTTAACACAACCTAAAAGAATTCAAGCTTCAAGGAGAGTCTTCCTAATACTTTCCAATACTCTTGTCGCCTCTCTAGCTATGGGTTTTTCATTGGGGAACTCCTTTGAACATTCCAACCCAATAAGTAAGAAAGGACTGAGTCATTGCTTTATTTCCTGTTCTCCTATATCCTTCATTAGTCTCATGTCAATGATTCCTCCAATTTATCATCAGAAGGTACGCTTACCCACTTGTGGAGGTTCAATCCTCCCACAAACATATGGTTGGTTGAACTCTTTCAGTTACCATCTCCAACAACATAATACCATAACGGTAAATATCACCCCTCATGGAGACCTCCTCAGCAACTCCATACTCTAGTGCAATGCAGCCGATGGATCCTTTCGGAGTGGAAGTAATTCCTGAATCAATGGTACTGAGCCACAAATATATGGACAATGCCAAAATATACTACACGTGCTATCATATCCTCGTCCATAAGAATGTTGCTTGGTTTTAGATCACAGTGTACAATTTGCAGAAAACAATCATGATGCAGATATTCTAATCCATGGATAACATTGATTGCTATCAATATCTCCCTGAAGGTCAATGGGCAATTGTTGGAATATGACAGTGTCTCCAGATTTCCTTTGGATATGAACTCTAGAACCAGTATTTTGTGTCCAAATTCTAGACAGAAGGATATGATTTTTACCAGATTATTGCACTTAGCCTTTGCCAACACTTTGCGTTCCCTGCTCAAGCTCTTGCTGGCTTCTTCATTTTTCAAAATCAGAAGCTTGAAAGCAGCTTCTCTACCATCACTAACCCTGCGGTCCCATGGGGGGCTTGGGCTCCTGTTTTCACGGAAGCAGGTGGTCTCATGGCAAAAAAAAAATCTGCTACAGGATTAAATAGAATCTTTCTCAGCCCAAATAAGCAGGTGGCTGCAAATTTCAGCTGGTGGAAATGGGGTGGGGCTAGAAATTGCTCCACCTGCTTAAATGTACTTCCTGCCACTTTTGGAGGGAAGTGATGTTTATTTATTAATTTTTTAGTCACATCATGCCATTCCACCACCATCCCACCACCACTCCACCACCAGCCTGCTTCAATTTTGAAATTTCAAAATATTCATGGGACCACCAGCTTAAAAAATTCTGCTAAAAATTTAAGCAGATTCTAAGCAGATTCTGCCCCGGATTTTTAGGAAGCCCCCCTCCATGGGACCGTGCCATAATACCTTTGTACACTGAGCTAAACTGCCAGTCCCTAACAAATTTTTCTGGTTAAATCCATCTATGGATTTAATGATTTCTTGATAGGAAATACCCATCATCCATGAGTTTCAAGGGAAAAATGTCACTGGGAACATCAGACTTTATTTTCTGTCTCCTGTAAATTAGTCCCAAGATCAATAAACAAAATAATAGGAAGGTAATGGTTCCAGAGATTAGTGCAAAAATTCTAATTTTGTTGGTGTGGTCTTTAGGCTGATTATTATGAACAACACATGTAGGCAATTGCATCCATTCTCCACACAAAAACATATTTCCCATCAATGATGCAACTGTAAAATTTTTAAAGATGCCTTCTTTTGGGATCTCTCCACTGAAGTTATTGAAAGACAAGTTCAAATACTAAAGCATATTCAGCGACTTTAGAGACACAGGGATCAAATCTGAAAGATTGTTGGAAGACAAATTCATACTCACAAAACTTTTTAATCCACTAAGAGAATTTGGTATTGGACCTTGCAATTCATTTGAAGAAAGCTTCATATATTCAAGTTCTTCACAGTTTCCCAGAGTGGCGGGAAGTTGATTTTCCAACCTGTTAGCTGAAACATCAATAGCTTTTAACATGAATCATATTTCCAATTTCTAGAGGTAGAGATCCTTGCAGGTGAATAGGGATGACTTGACCTATTTGAAGAAGTCCAAGGAGAAAGTTGCAACAGTTTTATATAACTCTAACCTCAAGCCATTTTTCCCGTAGATCGGTTCTCTTTGAAATCTGTCAGCACCGCTCTATTCGATAACTGATTCTTGGAATGACATTCAATTATCCTTCTGCTAGAGTTATATCTTCTTTGGTGTTGCCACAAAATTAAACTCAAAATGGTCATTAGGAGACACATACAAAGCTTCCCTTTTAAACACATATCCTTGTCTTGATAGCTAGAAACCCCGATCTTTTATAATCCCTTAAAGGAAGTGAGAGAGTTTAAGGAAGAACCTTCAAATTTCATGGTTTCTTTATCTTATGCTTATTTAAAGTATAAGCAGGAGACTTGTCAAGAAAGCTGTTTTAAAAAATTGGGAGTAATTTGAGATTTTCACCTAGGATTTTGAGAAGCACGAAATTAGGGTGCTCAACTACTGGATCCTCTCCCCTAATATACAAATTAGGAGAAAGATAATATATTGGAGCAAAAGTGAAAGAAGTCCATTCACTAAAAAAATGATGTCATTCATCTGTTTAGGAGGCCTGATATTAATTTAAACCTTTATTTCATCTTTAATAGCTGGTCTTTTACCTTTTGAAACTCAGTAACTACTTCACCAATTGATGCCTTATAATCTTTGTTGGTTCCCAGAACTTGCACTGTTGGCTTTTATCTTTAACAAGAAGCTTAGTAGCCTCCATATCTGCTTTAGCAGGCAGAGGGTTTTCCTTTGAATCACACTCTAATTTACCTGCCTCACGAAATAGTGTTGTAAATTGAAGCATTTCCCCTCATAATCACTAGTTGTGATAGTAGGTGTTTGTATAATTAAAAGCATGATTCTAAAAAGGTATGTTAAATATGTTAGGGAATTACAAACTCATGCAACAGCTGAAATCCAATTGTATAGAACTGATAAGTAGGAGGTATTTTCCACAGCATGTCAAATTGTGATATTGCTATCAGAATTCAACTGTGTAGTTTTACGAGTCAAACTCATTGACTCATGTTTCATGAACAGAAGTTCCCATATTAATAAAAGTCCATTCCATGATTTAGGGAGGGCATACACCCTTTTTAATACATCAATTGTTTTCATTTTGCTGCCCACAGATACTAAATTACTTTCCAATACAAAACCTGCATAACTTTTTCATCCATTCCGCTCATGAAAAGATTATTAACTCCCACAAATCTGTGAGGTGTTTGACTCAATTAAGAATAAACTCCATGAATGCATAATTTCCCAAATGTGACACTAATAATGTTGTCTTTTGGTCGATAGTTCCCCATTTCCTTGGTCAATACAAAAACCTTTGACAATGGCATTTTACTAGCACTTGGTGGAATTTGTCAAATAATTTTTTAAAAAAAAATTCAAACGAACCAATGGTGTTCTAAGGCCAGCTAACACTGGTATAGAAATATTTAAGTTGGAATCATTCTTTATGTTTTCCCCATTCAACCAATCACTTTGCATTGTGTAGTTTTACTATGACAATGAATAAGTCTTTGAGGCAAATAAGCTTTTCAATATAGCAATTTTGTTTTGTTCTACCAACTTATAGATGGCTGAATAAGTCTATAAAATACTGATAATCAATTAATCATGAATGTTTGTCAAGAAATTTTGATTGAACATTGTACAAAATACAAACCATGGTACCAGAGCCTCAGCTAAATTCCACAAGCAACTGCTGAGAACTAGTATCCAACCATCACCTTTCAAGTGGCAACTCAAGTTTAACATTTCCAAACATATGTTGTCTAAACTAAACAAAATAGCTGCTTTGTGGTCATTTTTCAAAGCTGTGGTGGCAATCAAAACATACTCGAAGGTTTTTAATAACTCTAATGGGCCATGTAACAAACCAAATGCAATTCCTAATTTTTCACTTTGGTGGTACAAAAATATTGTCTTAAACCTGAAAATGTCCTGCTGCCTTTATTTTCCAAGCCAAATTCTCCAACTTTGCATAGAGCTTTATTATTTGTACCTCACCACAACTGTCGGCTTCCATATAGTTGCTGTTAGAGAAGAACATAAGTTACAACATTTTTAGGATCCTCAGCATAAATTGGAGGTCTCTAAGTTGATCGATCTATCCTCTATTGTGATTCTTCCTACTTGGAAGAATATGTGCACCAAGCGAGTGGCAAAAAGACTTGATAGATTTTTGGTGCATGATTCACTATTTCATAAATCAGAAAAGATCCGTTCTTGGGTGGCCTCGTCTGGTGATTCTCATCATCTCCCCATTTTACTGCAAGTTGCTAAATCTGATACTAAACCAGCTTCCCCTTTCAAATTTCACCCCGCTTGACTTTTGGATGTTGACTTCATAAACTTAGTTAAAACTGAATGGACTCTCTTTGATGAATCTTCAAATGTATCAACCAGTCTACAACTTGCTAAAAACCTTAAAATAGTCAAGCTGCTAATGTCAACTGGGCACATAAAAAACATATGTAACAGGAAAAGTCTCTTACCTTGGTGGAGTAGGAACTTGATGTTTTTTATGCTATTGATTTCCAATTTCCTTTTGATGAGGCCTCTAGATTAAGGTTGTTGGAATCGGAACAATTTTTTTTTTTGTTTTGTTTTGTTTTGTTTTTTTTTGGCTGAATGGAGATTAAAAAGTCGGGCTCTTTGGCTGGAAAATGGTGACGAAAACACAAAGTATTTCCATAACTATGCCAATTATTGTAAAAATAAAAACACACTAATTGGGAAATGTCCAAGGTGGATGTTACAAAGGAAAACACCTTCAAAGAGATTGTTGATATGGGAGTCACACATTTCTTCCAGTTGTATAAGGAACCAGACCGGGCAAATATTGCAGACATCGTTCATATTTCTGTACATTTTCCAAGCTTTGTTGATGAGGCAGCTAATGAGGAAATTTCGAGAGATGAATTGAGAACTATTATGGGCACTTTTCAAAAAGACAAAAGTCCAGGCCCAGATGGCTGGACAATTGAATTCTTCCTTCGGTTTTTTTATTTTCTTGGTTCTGATATCCTTCAGATGGTTGAACAATCTTAACAATCTGGGAAAATACTTGGGGCATTCAACTCAACATTCATCACCTTGATTTCTAAGGACAACCTTGACTCCTTTGATGAATTTCACCCTATCTCTCTTTGTAATTGCATATACAAGATTGTTGCTAAAGTCATTGTTATTAGAATCAAAGATGTGTTGTCCAATACTATCTCGTGTGAACAATTTGGTTTCTTACATGGGAGACATATTCATGAGGCTATTGGGGTTGCATGAGAGGGCATCCATGCTATAAAAACCAAGAAATTGCCAACAATGGTTATGAAGCTTGATTTGTCGAAGGCATATGATAGAGTGTATTGGCTATACATTAGGTTATTGTTGATCCATCTTGGTTTTTGCTTACAGTTGGTTAATTGGATTATGGGTTGTGTTACCTTTGTTTCTTATGCCATTCTCATAAATGGCTCTACCTCAAAGTTCTTTAGACCTACTCGGGGATTGAGATAGGGTTGCCCACTATCCCCTCTCTTCTTTCTATTGGTTGTTGAGGGATTAAGTCATGCTATGTTGGCTGCTAAACAAAATGATTCAATAAGTGGTATTTTGGTTGGCAGCTCCACCACCCTTACTCATCTCCTCTTCATGGATGATATCTTGTTGTTCAACAATGGCTCTATAACTAGATTGACCAAGGTTGAAGAAGATACTTGACTTATTCTGTGCAGCCATTGGTATGGTGATCAATATACATAAGTCCACTATCTCTCTTAATAGAATTCAGATGGAACTTCATTTTTGGATTCATCATATGTTTCCCTATCAACATTTGGATCTAATTGGTTTTAAGTACCTAGTCTTCCACTTGAAACCAAATGGTTATGGAAAAAATGATTGAATATGGTTGATTGACAAGGTACAACATCGTATCAACTTGTGGTGCAGCAGATGGCTTTCCATTGGAGGTAGACTTACATTGGTCAAATCTGTTTTGAAAGATATTCATGTTTTTTTTGGCTTTCTTTAGCTCACATTCCCAAGAGTGTGATGGAGACAATAAGGAAAAAATGCTTCACTTTTCTACGGAAAAGGAATAAGGAGAATTATGGTAGTCTACTTACAAATTGGTTGTCCATTTCTAAGCCAAAGGATGATGGGGTTGGGGACTAAAAAATATTCATTATTTTGGAGTTGCTCTCACTGCCAAGGGTGTCTGGAGACTCATTTCGACGTGGGGATTATGGTATAAAACTATTTACCATAGGTATATTGCTCCAAAATATTTTTTGACTAGATTACATGTCTGGTTAAAACTTCTCAAAATGCCTCAATTTTCTGGAAGGCTATTGTTCTTTCTTTCCCTATTATTGGTCACTAGTTGTCTTGGAAGGTGGGAAATGGTGAAAATGTCAGAGTGGGAGTTGATCCTTGGGTTGGTTGTGGTGAAGCTTACCTTTTCCCTAGGGGTCTAATAAATTTGTTGTCTGGGAAAGGTATTAATACTCTTGCATAGGCTGTTGATCCTAATAGCACCAATTTTTGGCAACAAGGGTGAAAATTTGCTAATTGGTTAGGTTTGATTGGAGTGGATTATGAAATCTGGAGTGTTTATATGAAAAGGATAAAGTGGAGTTGTGTCAGAATCAACAATGAGGAAGATCTTTTGATTTGGTCCAAGAATTCTTCCCAAGGGGTGTATAATGTCAGTTTGGGTTACAAGTCTTTATTTCCTCAAAGGAACCATGATGCTAATAGTTGGTGGTGGAAGTGTATTTGGAAGATTCATGCTCCTCATAAGATAAATTATTTTATGTGGCTTGCAAGTTCCAAAATAAAGTTTTGACTTGGGATGTGTTGCAAAAAAGAAGTTGGCAAGGACCGAGACGTTGTTCTCTGTGTTTGATGGATTTGGAATCTATTGACCACCTATTAATCAATTATCCTTACACTATAAAAGTTTGGTCTGATATGGAAGGATTGATTGGTCAGAGGAACGTTTTGGTTGGAAATACTCTATTGCATTGTTTTGAGAATTAGTATCACCATAGGTCTCTACATTGCTATTGAGCTCTACCTCTTCTTTTTGCCTGGGGTATTTGGTTGGCCAAAAATGATGCAATTTTTCAAAATAAGTTGATTCATGCCTTCCAATGCACTTCTCAGATTTGTTTCATTTTTGTACACTTTCAGAATATCCCTAAGGTGAATATTCTGAGATCCATAACTCCTTCGTTGATTGATAAATCTTGTTCTTGGGGCTTCTTTGATGGGGCTAGTTAAGGAAATTCTTCTCTCTGTGGGGTAGGTGGCATAATATTTTACAATCTGAACTATTATATCTCTTTTAGTGCTGGTCTGGGTAGTGGTACAAATAATTTTGTGGAGATTATGGCTTTGAAACCTTTGTTGACTTTGGCCAAGAACAGAAGGATGGAACAAATACAAGTCTTTGGTGATTTTGAGGTCATCATCAAATGGATAATTGGGAACTATCATGCTGAAAATATCATACTCATTCCTATTAAAGATTTTATTGATAGGCTAAAACTTTCCTTTGTCCATATTTTCTTCATGCATGTTTACAGGGAATACAATATGGAGGTGGATACTCTTTCAAAGGTGGGTTTACATTTGGCTCTGGATAGATGGGAACTCACTTAACACTTGGAGGGTTCTATCTTGCCACCGTATAGCCTCTTTGTGACCAATCATTCTTGATGCTCATGTCCACTTTTCTTCTATGGCTTTCCTCCTTTTTCATGTCCACTATTTTTTTCCTACTTCTTGCTTGCTTTCATCATTATATGGTGTGCTATCTTTTTTCTACATGCTTTTATCTCTATGGTTATTTTCTCAGATTTTGTTAGGGCTTTGGTTTGCTGCTGTCTAATTCTGGCGGCACTTATGCTTTGCCTTCTTACTAGTTTTTCTTGTTGGTTTTCTTCCTGTTAAGCTTATTCAACTTCTTCAAAATGTAATATCTTTATTCAATATATTATTATAATGGAGCGAATTTTCACCCCTAGGAAAATTCTCCATTTACATCACCATTACCTTAGAAAAACGAAACTCAATGATGCAGTTTCCACATCCACCACTTTTCCCTGATAACTTGACAACTCGTTTTTGTGTCAGTGGAGGAATTTTGTCAGGGACACGTGCACACCACGTAGATGTCCATGTTTCGCGCTGCCATCCTAACAGGATTCTTGCCTCTAGAATCCATAGAGGCATTATGTTTCTCCATTGGCGACAAAGTGTAATGTCTCTACCTCTCTTGACCAATGCCAAACGACCCTTTTGCCTCCTTTCCATTCAAATTTCCTAATTCTTCCTTCTATCTAACTTCTTCACTCTCTCTTGCTTCTTGACTAAGTTCTCCATGCTCTATTGATCAACTGCATACCTTCAAGCTTCACCATCACTCAATTGTAGTTGCAAGCTACTAGTTTCTTGGCTCCTCCACTCCGTTCATTGTGACAACATTGTTGTTGGAGAAATTGCAAGCTCACTCCTTCCTCTACTTGCCTTGAGAGCACATAGCTATGAAGGTGATATCCTCCATTGTCCATTTCTTTTGCATCATCGTATTTACCTAGTAGCATAATGTGGTTTGTGTTATTGCAACTTCTAATTTCATATATTTCTTTATCATTTTCTACACTCATTGCTATTTGACTGTCCGTGGAGATGGAATCACCAAAGTGGGGGGCTAACTAAGGAAGTCCTCTAAAAATAGCTCCATTTTCCTTGGTCTTGTGTGTGCAAGTATTCTCATGTGGAGCTCTTTGAAGGTTTGATTCTTGGGTAGAAAGGTTTTCTTTTCTCACCTCCTCTTCGTTAATCCAAACATAGTTTAGTTAAAGTATTATTCTTGTTGTATTTCATTTTTGTACCTTTTTTGTTATCCTATTATAGCATAAAACTTTACTAGTTAGGTTGTTAGTCAAATTTCTAGAGTTTTAATCTATCTCTTAGCCTCTTTGTCCATACAGATGTTAGCACACCACTGAAATGCGAATGTGTCACTCGAGAGTTTCTATCTTGTGTTGCCATCCTCAGGAAATGAGTTGTCTGGGTAGTAGATTGAACTTTGGAAATCAACTCATTTGACCCTCAGAAACATTCAGTTTAGAAAAAGGACAACAACAACTACTCTTCCTTTTCAACCTTAACATCTTAACCTTCTCAAATCACTTAGTAAACTTGAGGTAGATTAGGGTAGCCTATTTCGTAGGACTCTCTCATGCCCTGGAGTCTCAAAGCAGCCAGTCCCCCTCTACATTTTGGTGAAATTGACCTGAACATCGTAGAATCCATTTCTTTGTGTTGCAGGCTTGGGTGTTGTGAAGCTTTATGAGCTTTACAACTCAATCTACAACCTCTAGGTACATTGTTATAAGAAGCGTACGACACCTAGAGATGTATTTCTCAAAGGTCACTACTAATCTCACTTCTTAGGAGATGGTTTTAGGGGCAGCTGTGAGTTTCTTTGGGGAGACCCCTCGTGTCCCTACTCCTCCAGTTTCTCCTATAGCCCCACCTCTAAATAAGGATGATGCTCTCGTTATTCCTGTAGAGCACCTTCTTGCTTTAAATGTGAGGCTCTTGGATCTCAAGAATCATTTGCGAAAAGAACAAAACATGGCTAGGGATGCTAGGCTTGTCAATGAAATGAGATATATGTTAGATAAGGATCAGGTAGGCTTGGTGTTTCTTCGAGGCCTTACCGACATAGTGGAAGCATATGTCCCTTCATACAACTCTAGATCAAGTGTTACCCGAGGTTTTGGACTCGAGACCTTTGAAAGGCAGATATGAGTCTCGATGCCCATGACATTGATATACATGACTGAGACAGGCCCTTCTGTATATACCACCCATGTTCTTGAGGCACCTTCGACCATCAAAGTAAATAGGGTCCCTCTGGGATTCAACACCATCCCTCCTAATGCTAGTGGTGGTAACTCTAGGGACAATCTTGGCTTTGGTGGTGGGAACTATGGCAGAATGGGGGTTGGTGATTCCAGTGGCTCTGGTGGCTCTAGCAGTGGTTTTGGCGGTAGTTCCACTAGTCATGTTTCATTGTTTGATCCTATTTTGAACACTTTTCTACAAAACATGGGCCAAATCCAAAATCAACTGGTGAACCTATCCCAGGCCACCTCTCAACTAATTTTTCAGCCTTTATTTCATCACAATCCCTTATCAATAGCAATTCTAAAAACTCACTTCGCCCAAGAGATGGAGATCCCAAAGTTTGATAAGTATGGTGCAAGGGAGATCCACAAACGCATTTCTTGACATTCAATGCCATGTGTACCAATTTCTTCCATCATGATTCCTTAATGGCTAAATTTTTTTCGAGATCTCTTAAGGACACAACGCTTGAGTGGTATTGTTCCTTGCCCAATAATTCCATATTTTTGTTTGATTAGCTTGTGAATTAGTTTCTTTGACAATTCTAGGCGAACATCGGGCCAAAGATGGCTTTTTGGGACCTTGTCTAGTGTAAGCAAAGAGAGCATGAGAAGATAACTGATTTCATTGCTCAGTATCAAGCGTTGTTTTCATAGATTTCTTATCCTCTTCCCAACTTGGATGTGTAGACGGTTTTCATTGGCAACCTGCAAAGGTCTTGGCAGGAGAAGTTTGCTTTGATGAAATACCCTTCTTTTGCACACCTGTGTGTTGCACTACAAGAGTACCAATAGACAGTTCCCCAGTTCAAGGGATCTTCCTCATGCTCCCGTCCCGAGGGTATGTTGTGTCAATTTCTGGTAAGGTTAATTTTTTTGTGAATGTAGTTGTTGCATCTAGCGACAAAGGCCTCAAACGCAATAGGTAATTCACAAAGTTATTATAATCGTACTCCATTCTAAAGAAATTATTGAAAGATAAAGTGATAACCTTGCTAGATCCTTGACCCCTTACTAAACCTTACCCCTACTAGTATGAAGAAAACACATTCTGCCAGTACCATCGAATCCATAGACATGATATTGAAAGATGCATGCACTTGCATCATGAGATACAAGATCACATCGATGACAGTACAATTTGCCTTGATGGGAAGAAGCATAATGCAAAAAAGTTTGTGGCAAAGGCTAACAATGAGTTACAGATCTACATGGACCCCTTTCCATCTCACTCTGCGAACCTAATTGTGGAACCTCCCCACTCATACAACATATTTATCCACTTATAGAATATCCCACTCTATCTCTAGAGAATCCTTCTATTCTTGCACCTATGCAAGTTCTACACATAGGATCTCTATAGTTTCCCTTGCCTTTGGTGTCCTTGATGACTAAACCTTTGCTACCATAACCTATATAGGAACATATTGTATTAGATTATCCATTCTCTCCCCTTTGACATCTCCTCCTCCAAATTTCCCTAATGGAACTACTCCCATTATTGCTTCTAGAAAAACTTATACCCCACTCTCTTACCTCCCCACAATAGTTGATGTTGGAGTTGATAGTGAACCACACAACTCTTAGAAATCACGTACAACTAAAATTCCTATCACATCTGAAGAGGAAAAACCATTGATATGCTAATGCAACATTGAGAAGAGATGATGCAAAAAAGAGATTGTATGTGTAATTAATTAATCTAAATGGAATGTTTACATTGAATGAGAATCCTTATAACAAGAAAAATCAAACCCTAGATGAGGATTTGATTATATTGTGACAATTGTCTTAATCTCATGCAATGAGATAACTTGACCTATATTTAACCCAACCTAATAATAAAAAATACTCCAAAGTTTAGCTTAAGTGAATAATATAATAAGGGACCTAAGATTAATTAATGACTACTTAATTATCAAGTGATGTCCTAATTATTCCAACACCCACCCTTAAGATCAACTTAGGGAGAAGATAAAAACCCTGATGAAGAATGTAATGATGGATGCATGGATGGGTTTCAACTACAAGGCCTAATGAGGTGTACCCATGTACAAAAAAATGAAATCTCTCATAAGTTCCAAAGAAAATGAGAAAACCACATGGAAAAACTCCTCTCTAAAAGAGGGGCAAAGGTCCTAGCTCAATTGGCTAAAGCATCTTGTTGCAGGAAAGAGGTCACGAGGTCTAGTCTCACCCCATCTCCATGTTACCAAAGAGCATGTCGTGCCAACATCACCGGTCATGTGAAAAAAGTTTACCAAGCGCACTGCAGTTTATAGGGGGCTACTCGATTCCTATAGTCTAAAAAAAAACTCCTCTCTAAAAGAGAAAATGAAAAAACTTCATTAGTGAAATGATAGAAGGATGACTCAATGTGACCCCCACGGACTAATTCTGTCACATAAGTACAATGGATGTCCCCCAATAGGAGAGAGAAAATGATGATAGGAATCCCTCCATAAAGAAAGAGATCTTGTGCCAATGATGAATGCTTGAAGATAGAACACGATGAATTGCTTACAAACAACATATATAAATGATGTGTGCCTCTAAAAACTACTCAAGTGCCCACATGTCAAAAAGAGATGATGTCAATCTATAAACCTATGAATATTGATATAGAACAAGCTCCAAATATGATGAAGATGATGGGTCAATAATGATGATGTGGCTATCAACAAAGAGGAGATGAATGCCATCAAAGTAATCCTCCAAATTTGCAATATAAAACTCTACAAACAAAGATGATATTTTTCAAAGTACGAATCCCAAGTTGTCATTTTTGGAAGAAGATGGATGTCCTAATACAATGAACCAATAGGGTCTAAGGATGTGGTGATGCCAATATGAATAGGAAAAATAGAATATGTTGTAGTCTCATTCTAAAGAGTGGGAACATAAAGACAAGGCTCTAAACCATCAAAACATGCAATACCTATGACATACTCAAGCTCCTCTAAAGTATCATCATTAAAAGATTTGAAATACATATCTGCAAGAGGAATGAAACAATTTGCAACAAGATCCTCTAGGTATGGAGAGATATGAGGGTCTCTATGGATCTCCCAAATTTGAGTCCAAAGTGTGTGGGGATAATTAATGTTTGATACAACACACATAGTGTCAAGATCAACACTAGAACAAATCACTCCTACAACATGATCACTGATAATATCCCATTTTGAATAACTCTTTGGTGTGTCTGGTGTAGGTATGAGTCCATATAGATAAGACAAAAGATCAAGCCACCTAAGATGTGTTAGGATGTCATGTTTCCAAGGCTCATAGCTATCCTTTTCTAGGATGACCACAAAAGGATGAACAAACTAACCCATGATACTTCCTCAAATGAAAAAAATCAAAGACTAAGAACTTTAGTGCATGTAAAGTAGATCAAATGAGGTCATCTCATGTAAAAAAAACCTTTCTCGGTGCCAAGATTTCAAAGTAATTGCCATAAATGTGAAATCACAAAAAAACTAAATAAAATTTACCTAGGGAAGATTTTAGGAAAATTGCATTTATGGATCTTAAAAGCCTTCAAATACCTTTCCAATGTTGCAAGAATGATGAAAGTCAAAGATACAAGAAAAAAATTATGAGCTCAAAATAAAAAAATGATGATCTAACTTTGATTGAGAACAAAATAAACCAACAAAAAAAATTGATTATAAGACCTACACCACTAGAAGTTGGTCAGACCATATTTTTGATGATTACTCATTTTCCCAATTTCGACACCGTACACCCAAGTTATGAATTTTTGAAAAATAAGGTAAATTTAGCCAACCAATAGTCAATAGACATGACCCTTGTAGTTTTATTTCAAAAAAAATTACTAATTGCATTCAAGAAATAATAGATACCCATACAATATTTTTATGCTACAAAAAAAATGCAGAAAGTATTTTAATTCCAAAAAGCAAAACAAGTGATTTGGTAAAAAAACTTCACCTGTAGGGAAAATGGTTGTGTTGTGCTATTTTGACAATATTTTTTTACAATATCTACTCATAATCTACAAAATATAATGGATAACCAGATGGTTTTTCATGATTGTGAACAAAAATGAGAAATCATTTTTCTCAAAAATAGACCAAGCAAAATATATTGGTTGAAATTTCTTGGATCTCTTAGAATTTGGATAGGAAGTCATTGATTTTGAGCTCTAATACTGTTGGTGCTCCAAATTGAACCGGACCAATGAATCCTAAAGACTTAGCCAATGTCTTATGATCAGACTCAAAGGGGATTTGGCCAACTGACAAGATTTAGTCAAAGACTAAAATCTTCTGCACTTCTGGCCTGCGGGACCAAGGTGGGTCAACCTATACAATGCCCATAACTTAATTCACTCCCACACATTGACATTGCTTTTTATAGTAGATAATTCCCAACAAAATACACTAAGAAAAACACTAACAACCTCAAATTTGGTTGCATTCTTGGTATATCAATGTTAACTCAACAATTGGGAAGCATGATTCAACACCAAACAACTAAACAACAAGGATTTAAAATGATTTAGAATTTAAGAATTGTTTCTAAGATGCACTAAGCTGCAAGATAAATTAGTGTCTAATTCTGGGCCATAGAGTCAAACACATAAAACAATTTCATCAACAAACGATATTCAACCAGTGGATCTAAATTGTTAATGTCTTGCATCAATTGTTTTTGTCTTACATTAACAAATCCTCTCATGTTATCAATCAAACTCTGCTTACCAAATCCAACCTGCATATTTAAATCACAATCATATGTTCAAAGCATTTTAACCATTTCATTGAAATAGAATAATGAACAGACAAAACAATCTCATGAAATTGAGATGTCAAACTCAAAAATACTTGGTATTATTGAATTCAAATGACTGAAAATATACAAGTACGAAGACAATTTGAAGATACTCATGAATGTGCAAACACTTGCATGGTTTATTTGTATAAACTGGCTGTATTTGCTCATGAAATTTGCATTTTACAGCTTATAGACTCAAAATGACTCAAAAATTACAATTCTCCATCTACCTAGCCCAATACAAAGTTTCAGAACTCTCTGAAAATGAGAAGAAAAGAGAAGAAATAGAGAATTAGAAGATTCCAGAAGAAGCTCAAGAGCTAATATGTAGATGCTATCTGGATAATTCTCTCTTGTTGATCAACAAATTTGTAAAGCCTCTCCTCTCTCTTCAAACTGAATTTTGCCTCTCAATTTCTTTGTCCAAGTTGTCTTGCAACAAAATATTCTGTCATGTGATGAATTCCAATTACCAGCAGCCATGAGAAAAATAATTCTACTTTGCTTGCCCGTGAAAAGCTTTCATTTATGTTCTTTCATTATGCAGCACATTATTTTACTTTATCAAAGTAAAACATTCCCCTTTGCATTTTTAAAATATGCCCAACATAAAATTAAAATATATCCTCCAAACCACTGCACGTGCAAATATATGAATTTTATGTGGAATTAAATATTTAACCCATACCTCTATATTCACCGTGAAAACATTTGCCCATATTATTTTATTTCACTTATAAATGAAACCCCTTTAAAACTTATTTCACTTTTCAAATGCCATGCCCCTATTCGCTGGAAAATATTTAAATTCCATTGAAAGATATATCTGCCCAGAAATATTCCCTTTAAAATACAAATATTTAAATGCTACATTGTGCAACATTTAACTCGCTTTACATTTTAAATTTTACCTTTGCGTATTAAAGACCTTTGGCTATTTATTTCGGGCTCCTTAAGAACATCTTTATTAATTATTTACTCTTTACCTCACCCCAGGCCCACCACATACTTTCCTCCTTCTCGCCATCTCACTGCCTTTACCGTGAGGTCACCAAAATCCAGCGAGCCAGCGGGGCGTAAGATTACCATTGAGCATAGTTTAAAATTTCACTTTATAATATATGCCAGTTGAAATTAAGTGGGCCTCCTTCAACTCTTTACCCGTGCCTCCAAAATGCGCTGGGCCCACCATTAAATGGGTTGAGGTCCTTGCACCTTGTATTAAGAGCATTTTCAACAGGGTCAATCAAGAAGGCTTCCCAGAAGGATGGACCACTAGTGTTGTTATCCCCTTGCACAAAAATGGTGTCATAAATAACCCATCAAACTACCGAACTATTATGGTTAACCCTCTTATGGGGAAACTTTTTGGAAGCATGATTGAACGCAGGATTAACAGCTGGGCTGAAAAAGAGGGGAAAAGAGCAAAAGGTCAAGCTGGTTTTAGGCCCAAGCACTCCACTATTGATCATGGGGTTACCCTTAGATTTTTGATTGAAAAAATTTGGGACATTCAAGGAGACGAAGCCTATTGCTGCTTTGTTGATTTTAAAAAAGCCTTTGACACGGTCCCTCAGAACAAGCTATGGAAGAGAATGGAGGATTTGAGAGTTCCGCATGAGCTTAGGGCGGCTGCTCATAGGCTCTACGAGCAGGTCAAAGCTAAAATCAGAACCAATGATGGTATGTCAGAATGCTTTGGCAGTGACATTGGTGTCAAACAAGGCTGCCCGCTCTCCCCAACGCTATTTGGGCTTTACATTGATAAGCTGGAAGAATGGATTGACAAGGTTGGTGGGGAAGGCATCCTTTTGGCCAACTTTGTAATAAAATTACTGTTATATGCCGATGACCTCATATTAATTGCTAAAACTGCACATGATTTGAGAAAACATTTGAAGGCCCTTGAAACGTTTTGTCAAGAGGTCGGGATGCAAGTGAACACTTCAAAAACCAAAATAATGATCTTCTCACTGCGAAGAAAAAAACAGCAGATTGAATTTATCTTTGAAGGCAAGCCACTGGAAATAGTGGACGAGTATAAGTACCTTGGGCTTGATTTTCACAACAAGCTTAGTTGGGAAACATGTAGAGCAAAAAGAATTCAAGGAGGCTGGAAAGCGTTGTACTCTTTGCAAAATAGATGTAGAAATGCCGAATTATGGGATTGGAAAACTAAAAGAACGCTTTTTGGTCTTCTTGTTACTCCGGTAATTCTCTATGGGTGTGAAATCTGGGGCAGCAGCATGTCAGATCAGAAATGGAGACAAGTGGAAAGGATACAAAAACATCTAATTATATGCAGCCTCAAGCTTAAGACTGCAGTGCCTTATGAAATTTTATTGGCTGAGACCGGTACTTTTCCTCTGGAGGCCTCAGCGATGACCCGGTTATTAAGCTACTTAAAGAAGGTCCAGAATATGGAGGATCATAGATGGCCTAAGCTAATTATGAAAGAGGAGCTAACTAGAAGAAAGAACACATGGATGAAACTTAATATCAAGTGGATGAAGAAATGGGATATTGTGATGCATGAGTGTCCAAACACAAATGGAGAAATAAAAAATTATGTGAGAGAAAAATTTAAATATGGTATATGGACGAAAAAAACAGGGCGTAAAAAGGATTATTATATCAAAGAATTCAATCCCACAAGGGACCATGAAGAAAAGGCTTATATAGGAGCGAATATCAAATGGAAAGCAAAAATGTTGATAGCCCAATTGCGGACTAGTTCACACCATCTTAGGTGTGAAACGGGTAGGTGGGAGGTTCCTAAAGAAGAGTGGGAAAATAGAATATGCCGCTTTTGTAACGAAGGTATGGTGGAGACAGAATGGCACTTTATCATAGAATGCTCAGCTTATAAAGACATCCGGGCCAGCTATGGGGATGCGATGCAGGTTGACAATTTAAATACCTTGTTTGAAGATTCAAGACTCGACAAAATTGCAAACTTCATCATCAAAATTCACTCTCGAAGAGTTGATCTCGAACGGCACCTCCATTGTGTCTAGGGCTGTGCTGTGGGTTGTTCCGGTGCTGATCTTAGGTCCCATAGGCTTCTTTGGCCTCGTGGACGTCATTAAAATATTTCATTTCATTTCATATCGGGCCATGCTTCCAATTTTATAATGTTCTGCCTTTTATTTCAAATGCTTTGCAAATACCTTGGGCCCCACCTGCAACGTGGCGAGATTTCACCAATCACGCGGGAAATAACTCGTGCACAACTAAATCCCGCGAATGGGCGACCAATGGTCAAGATTGTGCTGGAGGTTGTCATTCATTCCCAGCCGTCTATCATGTTTAGCCTCCTTTAGTCTCTATTTTGCACCTAATTTTTGTTCACGACATTCTCTGCAACTCTGGTTTGATGATGGCGGCATCCTTCCCTCTGCAAGCTCGATGGAGGTTCCATACTCTTCTGGGTCGATCTCTATTTGCATTCGCTTGCTTGAAAGTCATTTTATCTGTTTACCAGCAGGCGTTCCTTTTCTCTATGTTGGTACGAGCTCCTTCATCTGGCGCGCGGGCTCCTGCCAGTTGCATTTACTTGAAAGTTTCAGAGGATTCTTCAATATCCATTTGTGTGCACCTTCAGCCATCATGAAATCCTTGCCAAAAGCATTTGCTTAAAGTATTTTCAACAAACCATTTTGCATACCCTGCAGTCTCGAGCCTCCTTCAATTTGTTTGCTCAAAAGTTTCGAGGGCGTTTACAACAGTTGCATTTTTATGCGTGTTGGTCGCACCCTCTCTGTGTTTCTTTCTATTAGTTAAAAACTGAGGTTTATCTGCAGGTAAACACTTCTCCACAGCTCGTGCCATTTCCCTGAATGCGTTGCCATTGTTCCATACGCTGCCCCTTCAGCATATCTATTTTATGCATATGTTGCTCTCATTGCATTTCCTTAGAGTTATCTACAACCTTTTCAACATATTCATTTGTGTACATGCTACAGGCGTCAACCTTCAACTGGCTGCGTGGGGTTTCCTGTATTTGGCATTCCATTCTGTTTTGTTTGCATTTGTTAGAAAGGCATTTTGATCAGACCACTCAACGTGGTGCGTGCCCTGTGTCTCAATATCCCAGCGCCTTCCCTTTATGGCTGCGCCTTTGTATTCATGTTTGTTTCGCTTTGATGAATCTCCACACCTTTATTCAAAGTGACTGGTGCGCTGGCGTCTTCATTCTCAGCGCTTTGCTTGCATTTCATTGAAAGAAGCATTCTCAATCTTGTTTCTTCTCCATTGATTTCATTTTATGCGCATGATTGCAGCAATGGCGTTCCATGTTTTGATGGATCTGCTAAAGTTTCCAAAGCATTTTCAACAAATGCACTTTGTATGCCCGCTCTGTCTTTAAATATTTTTCTCTCACCAATCAGACCGCAGCCTTGCATCAATATGCTCAAGCAATATACAAGCTGCCTCTATTGTTTTTATTGCTGATCTTCTTTATCTTATCCATTATGTGCAATATATCCAAACTGGGCGCAATCCTTCCTTTCAGCTGGCCCGATGGAATCATTTGTAGCCTGCAATATTCAACTCTTTTTTACCTTCAAGATATGTAACGGCGCCGTTAAGATCATTCCTCCATTTCAAGAAGATTTAAACAGAATTATTTTATTTGAAAACACTTATCTTTTAGTTCCATGTTGCTAGCAACATGAAGCATTCTCAAATTTTGGCAAAATAGATGCCTGTAATATCACACAAATAATATGGAGGACTCCAAATCTGAGCCATGGCTGCCAACATATGCATCCGTTCAAGCAAAACTTTGAGCAATATTAGCCCTTCAAAAACCACCCTTTCAGTATCATATAATTGTTTGAACAATCCCAAGCAAAATTGAATAGTGTTGTGATTTTTCCCATGATAACTCAAATGAACACTGTCCTCAACATATATATGGAAAAGGCTTATGATGATGAAAAATGAAAATTCACTGATGAAACAGTGCCTTGCAATTCATGCCTTTTTGAATACCAAAACATCCTTCAACAAGAGCATGTCGGTTCCCGCGTGGACCTAGCTATTTTTTTTTTTGTTTTCATACAACTTTTCCTCGTGAATTGATCAGACACAGCTTTTGAATGCTCTAGAAGTTGAAAAAATGAACTGGGTTTACATCAGAGTTTACCTATCAGGCACTTTGGAGAATGGTGCAAACTAGTTAAGTTGGCTTTGGAATCGCCATTGAAAACTGGGCAAACGACCTCTTGAAGACATGGAAAATCCCAGGCATGTAGCCATTGGTGAGAATGCAATGCAAAAGACGGATCAGAGAAATCAATTACGAGGCAAAAGTTATTCAACCTCAAAGTTGCTCATTTGAACTTTCTGCAACAACAGCCTTTCTGAACCAATTAAAACTGATCCAATCTCCAATTTGCAAAAATATCAAATCAACTCCTGGGAGGTTGACATTAGAGATATAAGTACATTTGGGTACATTGAGCACATGTGCAAGAGGAATTTCCATGAATCATCAACCATCAAAAGATACTGAAGGACAAAGTTGACCTCTCTGAAATGCTGTCAGGAATGCAAATGCAAAACAAAAGAAATTGTATTTGGTTTTGATCTACTAAAAATAGCCAATCAACTCATAAGGCCCTGAAAATAGAGATGTGAGCTCATTTTGGCATGGAGAATATAGAACAACATTCATTTTCTCTTGACATTTATCTAGTTGCAAAATGCAAGCTCAAACGAGAGGCTACTTTGCAAAACTGAAAGTTTGCAAACAACAAAAAGTGACAAAACCCTCCAGCTTCATTTTTTGAAACCCTGAAAAAACTCATTATGGGAAGCTGAAAATTGACATGCCTGCTCACATAGGACACATGAGTGAGTCTCCAAATGGGTTTTTCTTAACAAACATCTGACTTCAAATTATGACCCTCCAAAGTAGGTCACTCAGGCAGATTCCTTCAAGTGCACTTCTGAAAGTGTAGAGGCAAATTTTTTGAAATGGACACTTCAAATTTGGGAAATTTGAGAGTTCCAACAAATACAATGTTGGAGTTGATAGTGAACCCCACAACTCCCAAAAATCACCAGTAAAAAATGTTTATCATATTTGAAGAGAAAAAGCCATTGATATGTTCATGCAACCTTGAGAAGAGATGATCCAAAAAAGGCAATTGTATGTGTAATGAATTAATTTGAATTGAATGATTACAATGATGAGAATCCTTATAAAAGAAAAAAAACAAATTGTAGATGAGGATTTGATTAGATTGTGACAAGTGTCTTAATCTCATGCAATCAGACAACTTGACTTATATTTATCCCAATCTAATAATAAAAATACACTCCTAAGTTTAGCTTAAGTGAATAAATTAATAAGAGATCTAATAATAATTAATGATTAATTAATTATCAAGTGATGTCCTAATTAATTTCAAATAGTTGAAAACACTACAAGTTCTTAATATTAATTGAATTGTGGCTTACATATCCCTAACAATTATAATGTGGTATCATCTACTACCTAGGCTCAATTCTCACCCTCCATGCATCATATCCACCCGCTATCTTTACATCTATCAAATTGCCTCACTCATCCTAGTGTATTAGCACTAACATGATCCAACTATCAATCACCTCCTTCTTGTCCACTCATGGCCCTAGTGCTTTATCCTTCTCACCACCTATGCCCAAACATGTGGTGGGGTTAGAATATCATGCTATAACCCAAACTACTCAACACCTTATCAAGTTAATACCACTCAATGATATAATGTTGCTTGATGATATAGAAAATTCATATATTTGAAGCTCAAGTAAAATATATTGTCTAATAGCTAGAAATACCTTACCCTATATGGTTTCCACATAATATTTACAATCACCATCTCATTACATTCCCACTTGTAATAACAAATCTTCTATAGGTGTCTCTACTGCCTACCCTACACAATTATTCATCTATATCTATTGTATCATCTATTTACCTTGGTGCTTGTATCCACTTAGGATGACCAATAGCAATGTTCTCCCAAGCCCATAAATATAGTAGTGTTGATGTTTTAATGATTTTCCTACTTTGATAGACTACCAAGTGTAAATCTCTATACAAACATGCCAACAAGCATTGAGTCAGTATAAATAAGTTAGCATCATCACCATTTTTTCTACCATGTATGATAACCTTATCATTAATTGCCTCTTGGTTTTATCAACTAGAAACATTCCATTGAAAACCTCCATTATGACCAAGGGTACCTAATGTACTTGTAGAGATAAAAAATTAACTTGTCAAAAGACAGTTACATCTCTTACCAAGCAATCTCAATTACTCTACACTAGGGTCAATTGTCCCATGTTTTTATTTAAAACTAATATACTATTGAGATTCTACCAATTCAACCTTTTAATATTTTAAATTTAAATAAATATTTGGTTGACAAATTAATCTAAAATAATCAAAGAAGGAAACTAATATTAATTATAAAAAACATAAAAAATAAACTACAAATTGAAACATAAATAAAAAAGAATGGAAAGAGGAACTTGTACTAAAAATTTAGATCCGGCTATGTTATATGCTAGCACTTTGTGTGGACATCAACACAACACATTTTCATACTATATGGATAAAAAATATAGAACATTGGTTTACTAAAAAATATCACCAACATGTATAAAAATAAATATAGGGAGACATTTTTTTTTACCGGAAACAAGAGTAGTATAATGACAATGAAATAAAATAATCTATTAAAATAAAATTACAAAATGAAAATGAGATAGAGAAGAAGAAGATATCACCAAATTCTAAGAAACATGAAATGTTATCCTCTTCAATATAACCTATAACACAAGAGAAGGAAAATAAGTGTTTTGGTGGTTGTTTGGAGATTTTCCTTTAGGTCAAATCCCTATTTTGGTATTTTTCCCTCCACAAGAACCTTTAATTTTTTATAATATTTAAAATAAAGATGAAAAATACAAAGCTAAAAAAATTCTAGAAAACTAGAATTATAATTCTAATAATCCTATATGTCAAGATGTTATCAACACTTAAGATACAATGAAGAAAACAATGAGACAAATAGAAGAGATTAGAGCAAGAAAAATAATAATATGACCTCCAAATCTTGAAGAAGCTAAGAAGGGATAATGTTGGTCTATATAATTTGCTACCATGCCTTCATAAATATAAAATGAAATTGAGAGTATTCACATATAGAGAATGTTAGTAAAGAGGTTCAAAACAAGATCTAATACTAGAGCTAATTTGGTAGATAATAGTTTGCTAATAGAGAGCTTCAAAGCTTGAGAGTAGTTTTTTACAAGTGATAGAAATTAAGAATGAATTTTTGAATAAGGTCAAAGAGAGTAAAATAAGGTCCATAGCCATCCAAAATCTCTTTAGCAAGGTTATATTCCAAGTGTAGACCATGTTGAACTCAAGGAACACTGAGAGGAGGGGGGGGGGGTGAATCAGTGTTCAACAATATTTAGGTTTTATTCCAAATCTTAAACCATTTACAACATTTCATCAAAAGTAAAGATGCAAGCACATGAAGGAAACAATCAAAACACCATAACACCAAGATTTTTACGTGGAAACCCTGTTAGGGGAAAAACCACGGTGGAGATCAATCCACAATTTATACTCTGTTAAAAGTATGGAGAAAAAGAATGTAAATGCATTCAGGCACACTGCCTAGAGCTCATTGCTTAAAAGAAAGAAGGCTCACAACCTTACAAAATGTTTGGATTACAACAAAAGATTGAACTAAGAAGATAGCATCTACAAATACCATATTACAGTCCCAATTAAGCACATTGATAAGATTCTAGACCTTTTGTCCAATTCTGCACTTTTGCTCTGTTCTACCTTAATTCACTTCACAAAAACCTCTTCTACACAAGAAAAAATTTGCTCAACTAATCTTTTGATATCTACCTATACATTTTCTCTGCTCTTTGCTCACATTTACACACTTCTACACATTCATCCTTATACACATATCCAAAATGAATTACTCAAACTCAAATATATATCCGCTACAAAGATTTAATTACATCAAGTCGGCTTGCAGCAAGACAAAAATGTTTTCCAACTATCGGCTCTATTCACATTTGATATATGATGCACATCCACCAAAGTAAGCTAAGACATAGCTGGGACCCAAAAAAAAATTGCTCGAACATAGAAACAATAACATTTATCCCTTACACATCTGTGACACACCACATGCACTGAGTCAGCCAACATGAACAAATAAACAGAAAAACCATTTTACCGGATCTCATTACTCATACACCGATTAATGCGGCACCAAAAAACTTGAAAAAAAGATAATATAGATGCTTAATAGACTTCCCCAAGATCCACAACACAAAATGATAATCCGGTGAAGCATACAGATCAACATACTAGTTAGATACCTTGTTCTTCATTCTTACTTCTGGTAATGCACTGTTCTTCACTTTGCCTGCCGGTATGAACAAATTTTGATCTGCGGACCGAGATAGTGACTTTGGTTGCCATCAATGACAACACTAGAAGCCATATGCCAATAATCTCCCCCTTTGGCATTGATGGCAACACTTAGTGAAAAATGACTAAGTGTCAGAACCAATAAGATTACACTGCCAAATTCAAATTTTCAAAACTTTCAAAACACAACTCCCCCTTAGAGTGATAAGGAATTTTTCACTGCTCTCTCTCCCCCTTTGACATCAATGAAAAACATATTTATCACTCCACTCTCAAAAATTATCTCTCTCCCCCATTCAAAAATTGGATCAAAATTTGAGAACATACAACTGCTGCTTGAATCAGAAAATTAACTTGTACTTATCTTTCATTTCTGGAAGAAATTTCTTCCATGCTTCCACTGCAATCCCAATGATTATGATCAAGTTGTTGTTTTCTGATGTTTGGTTGATAATTTGGATGAGAGATTCCAGTATTGTAATTGCCTCTTCTAATTTCTCTCCTTTCCTCTGAACTTCAATTAACTGCTCCAGCCTACATTTAGTTAATTCCTTCACTTTCCAGAAAGTGTCCACATGGTTATTTTTGGTGAACATAACTTTTGTGTGCTTAGACTACAACTCTTGAATCCTCTCCTTGACTACACCACCTTGATCCTGAAACACGTTGTAATCCTGACCAATTCTGTTCAATTCAGTTTCAATCTGCTCCAACTTATCTTTGTACTTCCCAACTGCATGAAGCCAATGTAGACAATAGTTTAAGATATTGTTTGTTGTGTTTATGCATTTTCTCAACACATTCATTTGCCTCTTTAGCTTGATAAGAGATAGCCTGAACTACTCCTTCATATGTAAAATTATCTCTTCCTCTTTCATGTCCTGAGACTCAAAGACCATGGAATCTTTTATGCATTTGATCATCTCTTTAGGAAACACATTCTGCAAGCTCTCCAAATTGATGTGGTTGTGCACAAAGTAAGTAATCAAAGTGCTTTTGATCAGGTCCTACTCATATGAGGGTCTCTCAGACCATATGCCAACAATCTTCTGCATCCCATCTTCCTCTTGAACAATCTGTAGTATCTTTGCTTTGAATAAAACACCTTCTTCTTCACTTCCTTCTGCTATTACTGTATCCGGTTCATCTCTGGGACTGTACTCATCAGATTCCTCATCTAGTATATCCACAATTTCTTCCTCTTTACCTTTTCCTTCAACTTTAGGGGTTTCATGTGCCGGGGGAGTGTACTCAACAATCTCTAGAGCTCTTCTCTTCTTCCTCTCCATCTCATCAAAAGAAGATCCAACTTCAAGTTCTTTAACCAGGATAGAAATGCTAATTGCTCCAAACTTCCCTAGAAATTCCTTAAAGAAATTTGCATATTCTTGCTTACAGTTTCCCAAAGCATTAGAATGTACAAAAATTTGTTTGTAAACCAGTACATCCTTTTTCCATACAACATTACTAACCTGAGGTAAGCAATTCAAAAAATACATCACAAGACATATGCCCAATGCACGAAACTTGAAGGGGTAATCTACCTCCTTTGTCAGTTGCACATTTTCCATCATTGATCATTTAGCAAACCACACAAATATTGCTTGAGTCAAGAATAGATATTGCTTGAGTCCATACAGAGCTTTCTTCAATTGGCAAACCATGTCTTCCTTATCAGTCAGTTGAAATCCATTAGGTTGTTCAACATATACCTCTTCTTCTAATTCACCATTTAGAAAGGCTAACTTCACATCCATTTGATAAAATTTGCAGCTTTTGTATGCAACATAAGCAAGAAATAATCTTACAGCTTCAATTCTAGCAACAAAGGAAAAAAATTCTTCAAAATCAATACCTTCCATTTGTGAATACCCTTTACATACCAGTCTTGCTTTATTCTGGATCACTTCACCTTGTTCATTCAGCTTATTCCAAAAGACCCATTTAGTACCAATCACTGCATTTTTATCTTTAGGTCTGGGAACAAGAATCCATGTATTATTCTTTTCAATTTGCATAAGTTCTTCCTTCATAGCTTACATCCAGTGTTCATCATTACAAGCTTCATTGACATTGTTGGGCTTAGTCTTGGAGATTAGGCAATACTCTTATGCTATCCTTCTTCTAGTTTTCACACCTTTATTCTTGTCTCCTATAATTTGATTTTCAGAATGATTTAACCTTACATACCTTGGAACTTTAGGATTTTCTCGCACTTCTGGTTCTTCTGTTCTTTTTTCTGCACTTCCACTTGTCTCTCCTTCCTGACTTTCTTGATTTACCGGAACATTTTGAACTTGATTATGTGTCTGAGCATTCTTCCCTTTGTCTATACTATCTTGCTGGTCATCAAAATCATATCCACAGTATCTGAATGATCTAGCAAAATCCTCATCAACTCTGACATTTACACTTTCAACCATTTTCCTCAATCTTTTATTGTAGCACTAGTAAGCCTTGCTCTTAGTAGAGTAACCCAGAAAGAATCCTTCATCACTTCTTGCATCAAAATTTTCTATATCCTCATCTCTCTTAATGCAACATTTGCTTCCAAAGATCTTGAAATATTTAACAGTAGGCTTATAACCAAACCATAACTCAAAAGGAGTCTTACCAGAGATACCATTGACATTTACCCAGTTTAAAGTGTACACAACAGTGTTTACAGCTTCTCTCCAATAGATGTGAGGCACATTTTCTTTTATCATCATTGTTCTAGCAACATCTAGAATTTTTCTGTTCTTTCTCTCAACAACTCCATTCTGTTGAGGGGTTCAGGGAGTAGATAACTGTCTTTTGATTCCATGCTCTTCATAGAAAGAATTGAACTCCTGGGAAGTGAACTCACCACCTTTGTCTGACCTTAGGCATTTTATTTTTAGACTTGTCTCATTCTCTGCCATAACTTTGAAAATTTTGAAATTCTCTAATTCTTCACATTTTTCTCTTAAGAAAGCAACCCATATCATTCTAGAGTAATCATCAATAAGCAGCATAAAGTACCTTTCTCCTTGTAGACTTCTGACTTTGGAGGGACCACACAAATCAGAATGCACCAGCTTCTGTATTCCATTAGAATGATGTTGTTTGCTCCGAAAAGAAACTCTTGTCTATTTTCCCATCTGACATTGCTTGCATATTGTGTTAGCAGGCTTCACTAGCTTAGGTAGATCTCTTACTGCTTGAGTGGAACTTACTTTGACAATGTTATAAAATTCACATGACACAACCTTCTATTCCACAACTAGCTTTCATCTACTTGAGCAAATAAACAACTTCCATCAGCAATACTCAAGTGAAAAATATTATCTTTTTTCTATTTACTTGAAGCAATTACATTTCCAGAGCTTCCAAGTATCTTGCATCTTCCATCCTTGAGCTGAAGATCATAGCCCTTGTCCACCATCTATCCAACACTCAACAAGTTGTGCTTTAAGCCTTCAACATAAAGTACATTATCAGTGTTATGATTTCCACCAAGAAAAATAGATCCTCTTCCATGAATCACACAAGCATTGTTATCTCCAAATATTACAACCCCACTGTCATATTTCTCTAAACTTACAAATTTTCTTTTGTCACCAGTCATATGATGTGAGCATCCGTTATCTATAACCCACTCATCCTTCTCTTCAATTCGGGCTGCAAGAGCTTTCTCAACTTTAGCAGATTCAGTAGCCACTGGACTATTTTCCTTGATAGCAATAAAAAACCAATCATCTTCATTTCCATTTTCTTTTTCAGATTCATTCTTCCTTACCCATATTTTCTTCATCTGATCTCTTATCTCTTCCACGGTTACTTTTTCTTTTCCTTTATCATCTTTCTGTGAAATTATGCCTTTGTATACCGAACCTCTTTTGTCCATGTTTTTGTTCCTACAAAATCTTGCAATGTGACCAAATATGTTGCAATTGTAACACATAGGATTTCTTTGTCTAGACCATTCATTCCATTTATTTTCTTTTAATCTTCAAGGATCAAGGATTTTCATGACCTTAGGCATTTTATTTTCAGACCTGTCTCATTTTTTGTACAAAAGAGTAATGTTCTACAAGATTTTGAAATTGATAAAGGAATGTGTTAGCTTCAATTTGGTTGTGATTTGAGTGGATTTCATTAATATTGAAGCATTTTAGAGACATTTTTTTGTAGGTGACTAGAATTCAGATTTTAAAGTTTTGAGAGTGCAAAATGGGTCCCTAAGCCATTCCACCCCGTGAAGTTGTTTCAAACTTGGTGGAATGGCTCTAGTAGGTGTAGTTTTATTGTTTGTATGCTTTTTAGGAGCAGGGAAGGCGGATTGAATGAGTTTGAATGTTGCCCTAGGTGATTTTTTTGAGTTTTTGCTTAGAAATTGATGAGAATGGTAGCTTGATGAAATAACATTGTTGTAGCATGGGAGAGGATAAATAAAACTTTTTCAAACATATTTGGATGTGTTTGAGGTAGTGGTAAGGTGAGAGAGAGTCTAGGGTATTGATTTTCAAAAAACCCTCATGTTTCAAGCATGAAACAAGCCTAAAGCAAGGGTTTTGAGATTTGGTGCATTGGTGATTGTTTCTCTTGATAAAAATTGTTGTTTTTGGCTATTTGAAGACTGGTAAAGGTTTTGCAATTGAGTTTTGGAGCTACAGTAGTGTTTGGCTAGGTGATACTTTGTAAAAGTGGCTTAATTTGGCCTTGGGGCAACGTGACAACCCAATTTTAGAGAGTGTGTTCCAAAACAAGTGCATGAAAAAATTTGATATGTTGAATTATGCCAAAATGGGTATTTGAAATGTTAACCCTCTTGTGGTTTTGAAGTGATTCTTGCAGGATATGGTTAAAAGTCATTGGTTGGACTACTACAAGGCAAATTGAACGAATGATGAGTTGTTCTTGGAGTTAGGGTTTTGAAGGATGGAAAAGTGTTTGAAAAGGTTTAAATTATGATTTTTGGTTGTTTTCCTCCCTGCTCTACATCAGATGCATAGGATTGGATTTAATATGCTTATAAATGATATTCACAACTAGCATATAGAGGAAAGATTGAATTGTCATCACCCCCTAATCTTTATAAAACTATACATACAAAGGAATAATATTGTATTAAAACATATACAAATTTTATGTTGACGTGGAAGAGACCTAATATCTCATTGCTTTGTATTATCCCAAAAATATAAAAAATATAAAATATAAGATATAAAAGAAAAGAGATACAAATAGAATAATATCATGAAATTTTGGGCCCCCTTGTATCCATGTACCTACAATGGTATCATGGGTCCTCTAGGAGAAAATAAAAAAGAATCACATAAGAAATAGGTGATAATAAGACAATAAAACAAACACACCCATCAAACAATCCTTGTACCAATCTAAATCATAAGGAGGATGTTGATTTGAGAGAGGAAGAAACCTTAGAGTTTTACTTAGAGAATCGCCTAGAATGAGACAAGAGTATTTAGCTACAAGAACAACATCATCTTGAATATCAAGAAAGGTGAATGTAAAAAATATTATGAATATTGATGAAACTAATGGGATATGCATATAGGATGGGAGCATGCACTTCTTAGGGGAAGAAACATGCAAGTCACTATTAGGATATTAAAAAAAATGAAATTATTCATTACTTTCCACATGAAAAAAATTAGGAATAACTACAATTGAATAAGAAGGGACCTATATTTCTAGAAGAATAAATGAATAATGGTGAATGTGGATTAAGATTAGGTTTGTGGTATTATTGAGGTTGAAAGAACTACATTTTTCATTTGGGGGATGGTAGGGGATATCTATACAAATAGTGGTAGGATGAAGCATATTATGAAAAAACTAATAAAAGGTACATTGAAAAGGCACTAAGGAAGCAAGAGTGGTGCTAGAGATATTGTTGACATTCAACATGTCTAGAGTGTTGAAAACAAGGTGAAGGAAAGCTACAATATAAACTTATGAAAGTGATTACAAATCTGAAATAAGATTATCAAATCAGATTTATGTATGTGATTGCACATTCAACACGATATAATAATTAGCAAACCAAAAATGACACTAGATTTACATGGAGAAACCCTTTTGAAAAAAACTTCATAGGAGAAGAGAGAGCAAGCATATTATTAATCTTAAAAATAGAGATACACAATTGTAGTGTAGAAAAATGTACACCCTTACATTTTCACTCTATGTTTGGGTCCCTTAATTTAATTGGACTTAATTAGGCATCTAATTGGCCCAATTATGTATCTAACAACCTAATTAATCTTTTTTATGAAAGGGAAACTTGTCTTAAACAATTGCAAACATTAATTAAATTTCCTTGGAAATTGAGTGTCTTGGATTTAGGTCCTAGGACCCATTCGCCCAAGGGTGAATGGGTCCTCCTTGAGTTGCGGATCTTAAATTTTAATATGTTTTTGGCGGCATTTTTATGATTCAAATTCAAATTGCAATTGTTGGCCTTTGATGTTTAATTGTCAGGAAATTAAAAAATTACCTATAAATACAAGGTCTTTTTATCAATTCAATATCTAGAATTTTTATGCAAGCATTCCTAAAGCAAAAAATATTGTCAAAGGTGTTCAAGAGTAGATTTATCAGCCTTCTATAATAGCATTCAATATCCCAAGCGTCATGTCAAAGTTATTTGCATCTATGCATGGTTTTGGATCTAACTTTGTGATGTAGGTTTCAAGCATTCAAGCATCAAGATCAAAATCCAATCAATCCATTTCATGCAAGATAAAGACCTTGGAGATATGTGTTAGACTTTAGTCCTCTAAGGATCTCCATTCAAAGGTTTGGTAAGTTGCAACATATCATTGTTCATTCATCATTCCTTTCATTCATGTTTCATTTCATTTCAAGGTTTAATTACCAAAGTGGGGTTTGACCAAGGAAAAACCCCATTCACCAAAAATAAACAAATTTTCCATCTTTGTATGTGTAGATTTATAGGTGAAGAAGGATTGAAGATTGATCAAAAGTGTAATTTTGCAAATTTGTCGAAGTTGTCATCAAAGTTGTCAAGATACAAAATCTTACTTGGAGAATTTAATTTTGACTTTCTAATAGTGGGATCTAGAGAAATTAAGAGTGCAGATCCATGAGAAAAGGGTCATGAAATCAGATTTTGGACCCTTGTAGCAGGACCCATTCGCCCTAGGGCGAATCTATCCCAAGAGGACACTCAACAATAAATTTTGGTGATTGGTACACATACTCTCATCCTTCTTAGATCTACTAGAATTTTGTTGTTTCTGATTGTTTTATGCTTTAAATTCATGATTCAAGTTTCACATTGCATAATTGATTTCATTTACTATTTTTTAGTTTCTCTCTCCAAAGTGTTGCTTAGGCAGATTTTACCCCATCTTGTCATAAGGAAAACAACAAGATCTCCATTAAGGTTGAATCACCTAAGGGTTGAAAGTCAATCTTACCTTTGGGGATCTCTTTTTCCTAATGAAAGTAGAAAGATAGGTGCATCACATATTAAATCACCCTCATTTTGGTGAACCTATTTTTCTTTGTTTCAACAATAATAAAATTCATTACTGATCTCTGATCCTATTACATGCAATAACTTAACACAATACTACCATCTAGTGACTCCAATATGGGAACCTAGCCCATAGTCAATCCACCTTTTTTCTTTCCAAATGATCTGATGACTCTTCCACTTCCCAATGGAACACCAACAAACAACCTTACTCCTAATATCAGGTGCCTCACACACGACCTTTCATATTCCCAAAGTGGATGCCTAGGAGGGAGAATTTATCCATTATGCCATGTAACACCACCAATACATGTACATCTCTTTGAAAATGCAATTACAATATGTCATAGTAAATAATAAATAAATATTTTTCTTCTCATGTCCCCTAGAACACTTTACAAAGGACATGGAGACACTGCATGAATGACATAGGAATGTAAGGTTAATATCACCTATCCTACCATGAAGGATCAATAAAGGAGGCACATTAGGGTTGAGAGGAAGAAGAGGAGGGTTCATAGATGGGGCCAAGCTTATGTTAACCCTTTTAGGGTTCATATCATTTGACTCAAAATTAGAAGGGGCCACAATAAGAACACTCATAGGGGGAGAAGGGGAGAAGAGGGAATATGCAATAAATTAGGAGCTACCATATAGGAGAGGGATGCTTAGGATTGATATCTAGAATTAATACAATCTCTAGTCATTAAATAATGGTGGTGCTTGCAATATTTGTAAGTTGGTTCTATTGAACACCCAAAATAATGAAGGGGGGGTGAATGAGTATTTTATCGAACCATTTAATTGCTAACCATTCAATAATTAAAACATATCTAGTTGCATCTATAAACAAGAACATGAAAGGAAGCATAACACCACATAACAAATGAACACCAAAATTTTTATGTGGAAAACCCAAAATGGGAAAAACCATGATGAGGATTAGATCACAATATGTTATAACTAGTTATAAGATATTATAGGGCACACTGTGAAGACTCACTATCCTTGAAAGGCTCACAGCCTGAAGTAATTACAAAAGAGTATGGCTCACTACCAAGAGATGAACTGATGAAATACACCTTCTATGTGTTGGGTTCAGTTCCAATTAGGCTCTGGAATAAAAAATCCTACACTAGTTTGTAGGTACACAACAACTACAACTTCACACAATATTACATAGTCAAACATCATTGATTATTACTTTTTCGCATGTCACATACTACACAAATAAATCCATACATCTATAACCTCGATACAAAAGGATTTTTTATATATATACATACACTATTACAAATTCATACATCAATTAGGTTGGCCTAATTAGATGTACACATACTTAATTTAAAATGTAGCTTGTCAGATCAACCCAAAACACCTTTTCATCAAAACAAAATGTGCAAAGCATAAATTAGGTCGGCTCAGACCTAATAAGGAATTCTTTAAATCAACAACTAATCACACACCACATAACTATGTCGGATAGAAGAAAACTCATACCATTTGCACAATTATTGAGTAGAATACTATAAGACAAACTCTGTCAATTATATCTTCCATCCCTTTCAACAAAAACTGCTAAAAATTTATCTATAGATGCAACAAATAGTCCTGATCATCATATTAAATCACTTGGAGTGATCTTCTACTAAGATCATTTCTGGACCAAATTATCAGATCAAAATAATAGAAACATAGTTTTTCTGGATTGACAAAACTATTACCAACCAATGTTGGCATCAATGACAACACACCAAAGGGGTTCATCTTCATTCTTCCAACAATCTCCCCCTTTTTCATTGATGGCAACATATTCAAAAAATGAGACTTAAAAAAACCTTCACTCCCCCTTTCAACTGTATAGACTAAGCAAAACTTCTCCATGACAAAAACCAAAATTTTCACATATACTCTTTGTAGAACCCCAGTCCCAATACCTGCAAAACACCATAAACAAACACATTAGAAGATCATATGCAAGTAAGAACAAGGATTCCCCATGAAATCCATTAACTAAACTCAAAATAGGAATGAAAACAAGAATATAATGAAAGAACAAGAAAGTAGATTAAATCCTATTGAAAGTAATGCAAAATCTTGATCTCATGGGGGAATTGGTGCCAATTTGATGTGAAAATTGGCCCTTTCCCAACTCCAATGATATGATGAAGATGATTGATGAAAGACGCATGCTTGTGGTGATGACTTCAATGGAGCTCCATATTTGAAAATCTGCTAAAAACCTAATTATGCTTGGATGAAATTGATGATAGGTTGCTATGGATTTGAGTATAGTAAGTTTACTCAAATTGTGGATGATTAAATGAGGAATAAAGCCTCTTATTTATAGAATATCAAGTTGAAGAGATGTCCAAAATGGAGAAATGTGGGACTAAGAATCAACTAATGGAAAGATGCCACTTGTCAACATGTGAATGGATGAAGGATGTGCAAGTTTTGAAGAATGTGTCAATAAATGCAATTAGGTGGATTTTGAAATTGTTGAAATGACATGCAAGAGGGAAAGAAAATGCATTGAATGCCACTTGGCTCAAGGAAAAAGGACTTATTAGGTGGATTAAATGCCTTGTTGGAAGGACAAAGTCCACTTGGATTTTGAATTCAAATTTGAGGAATATTCCTTTATTATGCATTTTGAGAGAAAATAGAGATTTAATAAATGAATTAAATCTATTTTCATGTGAAAGTTGCAAAAGCTAGAGGATGGAACATGAGAAGAGATTAAATTAATCAAGGTTAATTAATTTAATGAGAGATTAGCTGATGTGACAAATTTGACTTAGATTTATGGATTGATTTAAATCAAATATGAGAAGAAAAAGATTTAGAGATAGTTAAATAAATATTTTTGATTTATTTAACTAAAGAAGGTGAAAGTTAGATTAAATCAAACAAATGTTAATTTATTTAATTCAATAGGATGAATTTAGAGATTTAATCAAATAAAATGAATTATTTAATTAAATAGGGATAATTAGATCAAGTTGATTGATTTAATTAATGGAATAGAATGACTTAATCAAATAAATGATTTAATTAATTAAGGGAGGAAAATTGATGAATTTAATCAAACAAGGGAATTTGATTAAATGGTTAGACCAAGGGATGATTTAGGATGAAACAGTGTTAGTAGTCAGGATCAGATGTGCGACATTAATCAGTACATTTTCTATGTCTACATTTTGCCCCTCTTTAAAGCAGTGCACTTGTTGTGTTGTTTCAAAGAATAAACTGTCTTGATCAAAAGCCAAAAAAAAAATTGATTTCAAAATTTTCCCCATTGCTACCCGGTGAGGGAAATTATGCTAATATATTGCCCCCTCGAGAGATAGGATGAAAATTCTATTTTTTTGGGTGATCTCGCGAAAAAAGGACAAGCTGGCCGATAGGTCAAAAAAGGGTCTACGAGGTCAAAAACGACAAAAAATGATATAAAGTGACCTTCAGATGGGTGAAAATGGGTTCGAGGGACCTAGACCTCTCTGGATGGCTAAACAGGGTAAAAAATAGGCTTAAATAGGTCTTAGGGGGCCATTTCCAATTCATTTGCACACATAGCCTTTAGAATTCCTTGAGATTTGAGCCCTAATACCCTGACGAGATGGGGCAACGAAAACTCCCTATGCACATTTTTGACCGAGTCTAGACATACCAGCGACCTCCCGACACTGGGGCACCAGTAAGTGATCCTTACTTGAGTTTTGTTTTTTGCACACATTTATTGCTTCCAAACTTAGTTTTCTAGGTGCGGTGCTATATAGCTTTGCTCAAAATTTTAAACTACATCGCTCAGCATTCAAACTAAGCCACCATCACAAGGTGGATTGTCGCGGTGGAGTTTGGAGTTTGGGAACAAACTTCAAACTCCAACGCATATGTGAAATGCAACGCTGGATTCTAAACTCTGACGTCGCGGAAAACTTTAGAATTAGGGTTTGGGATGCTTAAGCAAAGTGCACCACCGCAGTGCGGTTTGGGTCTTGAAGGTGCCATCATCGTGGTTTGAAAATTTCAAACTGCGACACCTTCACAGTTTGCAATGTTGGGCTAGTTTCTTGAACGCTCGAGATAAATTTTTCCTAATGATTTTAATGTCGTGACCTTTCCTAATGCAGGAGGCAACAAGGGAGATCTATTCTCATGAGCACATATCACAGGAGATATTTGGCTACTTGCAAGATCTGACTAATAGGGAGTAGGACCGACTTCGTGAGATGGGGCTATGGTACATTTCCTATGCAGCACCTGTGTGGACCCATCTTGGCATGATGTTTGTGCTTGCCAAGAGATGACACAGTGAGATGTCGACCTTTTATCTTCCCACTGGCGAGGCCATCGTCACCTTGGAGGATGTGTGGCGCATCCTTAGATTGTCAATATATGGTCGGCGAGTTATTTATAATATGGATGTCAGACGGGATGCTTGCGATGCAGTCTTGGCTACAAAGGACGTGATATATTGCGAGGGCTAGATCGAGCTAGAGCGCCATAGGATGCTCACGACACCCTTCTAACTAGTGATTGTTTCCATCATCTTAGGTCTTGTCGCTCCGGATCGACGAGGCCGATACTTCAGTCCTGGTTGGGGGCTTTGCTGGGAGTGGATGGTTCATGACAAGCTAGTCTATTTTGCATGGGGTCACATTCTTCTTGCATCCCTTTATAGGGATTTAGATGAGTACGCATACTTGGATGGCAGGGCACTTGGTGCAGGTGTCATGCTCCTTCATGTGTGGGCATGGGAGCATATCTCCATTCTTTGGCCGTGGGTTGTTCCAGTCCATTTGGGCCCGATGATCCAGTGGTTTGGAATTACAAGGGCGGTGTGTCCTTCACACACACAGGTGAGCATGGGATCCCTCACTGGAGGAGGGTCATTGATGAGATGATGATGTTCACATGGTGCCCATACCTTGGTCAGCCCCGATGGGCTGATGATGTTCAACAAATGTTCTTTGCCCACCAGGACCAGATTATGCAGGGGCATGAGCATACTATGATCGACAAGTATCTACCAAGACGAGTTCAATGCCAGTTTGACAAGATTCAAGATAGGCTAGACGATGACTACGTGGCCATTTTTGCTTGTACAGTATCGCAGGGTGCCTGGGGGAGATATATTCCTGCCTCTGAGGTAGTGGACAACTTTATGCAGATGGTGGCCTAGCCATGGGCATATGATCAGGGGGTTGCAGCTCCAGGAGTGACTCAGGCCTACAGAGATTGGTTCTGACCACCTCTATGGCTGACAGTTCTAGGTGCACCCTCCGCTCGACGGAGAGCCAGGGGGAGGGGTGCAGGCCGAGGATGAGGAGGTCCTCCAACAGGTCAGGTGGTACAAGACCAGCCATCATAGATTCAGATGAATCAGCCTCATGCTAATGTAAACATGCAAGACCGAGATCAAGGGTCGAACGATGGACATGACGGGCACTAGGATCAAGCTACCACACCACCACGAGATAGGGGTGAGGACCAGCCTCACTTGCAGCCTCCACTAGTATAGCTAGCGGGTTAGCCGAATCCGAGGGACATCTAGATATTACAGTTGTAGGCTCAGGTCCAAGCCTTAAAAGCAGAGAGGGACCAAGCCCGTGCGGAGAGAGATCAAGCGATTTTATAGAGGTAGGCCATAGAGTTACAGGCGGTCACAGAGATGGGCTGCAAACAACAGCTAGAGAGTATGGTGGATTCCTCTTCTTACAACAGAGTGTCTCTTCGAGCCTATAGGGAGGCCATCTAGGAGGTTGACTATTACAGATTGTATTATTAACAGGCCATGCCACGAGCAGCCCGAGTCCCATACTTCTCATAGAGGATGAGGCTCAGACCTTTAGAGGGTCATGGTGACAGAGGCGAGGGAAGCAGACAGGAGGGTTAGACCTCCTTTTTGATCGAGACATTATTCCTTTGTGCCATATGGGCTCATTTTTGATAGCTCGTTGCGCCTTTTTGTACCCATACACACATGTACAGTGATCCAATTATTATTTTGTACTATGATAGTTACTTGATGATATATATATGAGATGATGATGTTGATGTGATGTGTCGTGTACCATTTAGTTATTATGCATTTGTGGATGGTTCTATTTCTATATGTGATGCAATTATGTTATGGTATTATGATGTATGTGATGGATATACTATGTATGGATGCATTTCTTTCTGATGATGTATGTGTTATGTGATGGTTATTCGACTAATAGATCTATACTATGCTTCTAATGAATGATGATATATGATATGCATTTGTGATATGTGATATAGATGTTTATGATGGTGCATTTCTCTTTTAGTACCTTTTATGTATGCTTAATGATGGTGTATGATGCAATCTATATAATGATTTATGTATGTTGATGCAAATGTGATGATTTATGCTATGAAATTATTTCTTTTTTTGTTATCTTTTTTTGTTATGATGGTGATGATGATACGAATGCAATGATCATGATATGTGGCTATGCAATGATGAATGTATGTGATTTTCCATGTATGATATGCACTTATGATGATGTTATATAATGATGTGACATGATGTTGTATATGAAATGATATGTTATGAAAAATGGTATGGAGATGACGATTTATGATATGCAAAATGATATGTGAGTAATGACCTTATGATGTATATGTGATGGCATAATGAATGCTTTTATGAGATGTTTTATATGATTATGGATGATATGTATGCACTTATTGCAATGGGTTGTTTATAATGCTTATGTAGCTGTTTATGCTTCGTTTAATTATGCACTGGATGCTTATAATGATATGGAATGATTTATGAAATGTTTATGCAAAATGATAGTAATGTGGTGATTTATGAGATGTTTAGAATAACAAATCTATATTATATGATGATGGAGATGAAAATCATATTAGATGATCATTGTTTCCTATATGATATGCAATATGCTGGCAATTTGTGGATGCTGGATTAATGATGATGGTGATTAACTATCATAGTACCCTGTTTTGAGTGAAAAGCGAGAAGGAATGAAAGAAAGAAGAGATTTCAACAAGACAAAAGATGATGATGATAATGAATATCTGTCGTGGAGTTGGGATTTTCAAAAGGACAATTATCTTATTTTTGATAACACACATAAATATGATACATCAGGGTATTAAGGACCAAGATGGCATGGTATCTAGTGCAATGGATTTTGACTTAACAATCAGATAGGAGTATCTTGTTCACACCTAACATACGAAAAACTTACTAGGATGCACTTTAGGTATTTCACACATCTCAGACCAAAACATAGGAAGGCAAGCCTTCCTATGTGGTCAACAAGATATCCAAAACACCCTCCATACATACCTAATAAAGCAAGTATTCACCAATTTATATTACAAGAACGTCCAACAGGCGCAGCAGACAAAAGATAATGATCATTTCCCCATTCCTATCTCTCTAAATCCCTTCATTGGGGACATCATTGAGAGGTCCTTGGAATGAGCACAATAAGATAAATCAAAAGACAAAGATACCGTAAACAAACAAGCTGATGTTCTTCAATACCGCTAGCCAAGATTAAACTATGATGATGCCTGATGTTGATGTCCATTGTAGGAAGGATGCATCCTAGGACATGATAATATCAGATGATTTGATATGGGACTGATTGGATGATAGGCTATTGACACAAAGAGTTGACCAATTTGCTTACGTACTAACCTAGACTTTGAGATTTTGACATTTTGAGTTTTTCACTTTTAACCTGCTAGACTTGTTTCTGACTATTTCACCAAAGGTTAGGGATGATGATTGATTTATTATGAGTGATGTTATTGCGGGTGAAAGCGAGATGAGATAGATGGATTTTTTCAAATATTTGGATTTTTTTGGTATTTTTGAGATTTTTCAAATGTTTTGATTTTTTGGTTTTCCAAATGTTTTGGGGTTTTCTAAGATTTTGACCAAGAGACTAACCTAAGGACCTATCCTAGGGGCCTAGGGGGCTGATCAATCAGATTAGCCTTGCCTACGTTATACACGCAGAGACCATGTAGTTCAACTTGACTTGACCGATTTACATATGAAGATATACATGATGAAATGTCAGTTTATTATGATGAACTCCTAAAGGACTAACCTAATTGTCTTGGGGATGATCAAATATCAACCTTTCCTACGCTTCAAGGCTCGAGACCCGTAGTTCGACAAGATGAATCTAATTTTTGAATTTTTGACTTTTTGACTTGTTTTGGGATTTTGATATGTTTTGAATGTTTTGGATTTTGTGATTTTTTGATGTTTTTGGATTTTTTGAATTTTCTGATGTTTTTTGATTTTTTGGATTTTCTGATGTTTTTGGATTTTCTGATTTAAGGACTTCAAGAATATACATGAATCTGATCTGATGAGAACATTCCCCTAGCATGGTAAAATAGACTACTCTGATAAAGGTAGGACAAACTGACCTTGAGGATGGGCCGAGTAGTACTAGGAGGGATCATGATACGAACACATGACCAAGCTATGATGTTGATGCGGGTGGATGATGGATGGAGATATGGAATGTGATGGAAGATGGATGTGTAATGAATGGATGATGTAGAATGAGTTATGAAGATACTAGTGGATGGAAAGTGCTTATTTACACAAGGTGCCTGTTTTCCAGGTTTTCACCAAGGTACTTGCCCAAAGTGCCACCGAAGTGGTTTTAACCAGAGGATAATTTTTCTCTTTACTATTTTTAATCTTTTTTCTATTTTTTTTTGGTTTTTTTGTTGTCACCAAGATGCCTATTTGTCAGGTTTTCATCAAGGTAACCATTTTTTTAGAACATTTTCTGATTTTTTGGATTTTTTGGTTCTATACCTCAAAAGATTAGGCATAATTTTTTTTGAGATGGGAGCTATTCATGGGCTCTTGCAGAGGCTTTCCTTTGGGTGTTGATAACTGATATGCTACTGACTTATAGCTTGTTGTGATAACAAATGGTCCCAACCAGCTGAGTTCAAATTTTCCTTTGCTGTTTGGATTTGGGACGTTCTTCTGATTCTCTTTTAGCACCAGTTCTCCGACTTGGAAAGTCCTACTTTTGATTTTCTTGTTATAGCTCCTCTTGAGTCTATTCTGATAGACTTGCAAATGATTTAAAGCCTCTATATGCCACTCATCTAGTAGCTCTAGCTCATTCATTCTTGATACTCGATATTCTTCATCCCTGATGAGGTTTTACAGTGATATTCTTAGTGACGAGAGCTCGATCTCAATGGGCAGTATGGATTCCGATCCGTAGACCAAGGAGAATGGGGTGGCACCAGTGGGTGTGTAGATGCTAGTTCGATAGGCCCAGAGGGCAGGATTGAGCTGCAGATGCTAGTCATGACCTATGTCATTGACTGTCTTTTTCAGAATCTTTAGGATGGTTTTATTAGTGGCTTCTGCTTGGCCATTGCCTTGGGGATAGTATGGGATGGAGAAGTGATGTTGGATTTTGAATTTTTTGCAAAGGTGGCGGACATCCTGATTTTTGAATGGTTTCCCATTATCAGAGATAATAGCTTGGGGAATGCCATATCTACATATGAGATAGTTCAGGTGAACTTTGATATCTGCTTCCCAGTTATGTAGGTCATTGGTATGGCTTCCACCCACTTGGTAAAGTACTCAGTGGCGGTTATTATGAACTTATGGCCTTTGGATGAAGTGGGAGGGATTTTTCCAATGAGATCAAGCCACCACTATGAGAAGGGCCATGGTGTAACAATAGGATGGAGCTCTTGAGCTAGAGCATGGATGAGGTGTCCATATTGTTGACATTGTAGGCACCTTTTGGCGTAGTCATGTGCTTCTTTCTCCATAGTGGGCCAATACTACCCCGTCCTCAGTAGTTTCTTGGCCAAGGTCATTCTACTCGAGTGCGAACCAAAAATCTTGTTATGCACCTTAGTTAAAGTAGTTAAGGCTTCGTCAGTATTGAGGCATCGTAATAAGGTTCCCTCTATGCTTCTACGGTATAAGGTATCTCCTAGGATGACAAACCTAGAGGATTTTTTTTTAAAAGTTCCTTTTAAGCTTGAGGGTAAGTCAGCAGGTAAGACACCTATTCGTAGGTAGGTATAAATGTCATGGTACCAAGGATCCCTAGGACCAATGATTTCGTACACAAATTCTAACTTTGGTACCTCGAATGCGGGCACGAGAAGCTGTTCTACCAAGAATTCATGTTTTAGGATGTTGCGAGGGATTTCTAGTAAGGATCCAATTTTTTCCATGGTGTTTGTTGCTCTATTGTTGGCTCTGGGTATTTGCTCAAATGTGATCTCGATGAAGGATTCTTTGAGAGTCTCCACTAGTTTTTTGTATGGAGTGAGTTTATCATCCTTAGTCTGGTATTCACCATTCACTCGATTTATTATCAACTGCGAGTCTCCATATACTTTGAGGGCCATGATGTGCCATTGCACTGCTATTCTGAGACCTATGGTTAAGGCCTTGTATTCTATAATATTGTTAGTGCAGGGGAATGCTAATTTATAGGATCTGGGAATACAATATCCCTATGGGGTGATGAAGAAAACACCGGCTCCTGATCCATGCTACGTGTATGAGCCATCAAAGTAGAGTTTCCAATGATCGGTTATGCTGAGGTTGAAGATGGATTCATCTGGAAACTCTGATATAAGTGGATTCTCTAAATAGATTGGTGCTTCTGCAAGTTGATATGCTATGACTTGGTCTTTGATTGCTTTCTACTCTACATATTCAATGTCATACTCTGATAGTATCATGACCCATTTGGCCATTCTTCCAGTGAGCATTTCTTTTGACAGTAAGTACTTGAGAGGGTCAATTTTGGTGATGAGTTTGATTTTGTGTGCCAACATGTAATGTTTGAATTTCTGTGATGCAAACACTACTGCTAGACATGCTTTCTCAATGAATGAGTAATTTAACTCATACCCAACCATTGTTCTGCTGATATAATAGATGGCCCTTTCTATCCCATTTTCATCGTGTTGAGCTAGGAGAGCTCCAAGGGATGTTGTTGTTGCTGACACATATATGATCAATGGATTTCTAGGGATCGGTGGCATAAGGACCGGCGGTGTAAGCAGATATTCTTTGATCTTATTGAAGGCTTCCTCACACTTTTCATCCCATCTGTACGCTACTCCCTTGTGAAGTAGGTGAGAGTATGGGTTATGCTTATCTTCTAGTTGTGTGATGAATCGGTGAATGGATTGAAGTCTACCTTGGAGACCTCTAAGTTTTTTCAATGTTCTAGGTGCCTCCATTTCAAGGATTGCTTTTACCTTGTTAGGGTCTACCTCAATACCTCTCATTGACACTATGTAACCCAATAGCTTTCTCGATTGTATGCTGAAAACACACTTCTTTGGATTTAATCGGACCTTGTATTCCTCCAGCCTGTCAAAAATGGCACTTAAGGCTGCTATGTGATCATTCCTCTTTCTGGATTTCGCTAGTATGTCATCAACATAATCTTTGATAGTTTTGTGGATCATGTGATGGAAGATTAGTGTCATAGCTCTTTGGTATGTTGCTCTTGCATTCTTCAAGCCGAATGGAATCATATTCTAGTAGTAAGTCCCCCATGAACAAGTGAAGGCCGTTTTGTGTTGGTCTTCTTTAGCAATCATTATCTGGTTGTATCCTAAGAAATCATCCATCAAGGAGAGCATTTCGTGTCCTGTCGTCATGTCCACTATCATGTCAATATTGGGCAAGGGGAAATCATCCTTTGGGATTGCCTTGTTTAGGTCTCTAAAGTCCGTGCAGATTCAGATGCTCCCATCTATTTTTGAAATAGGAACCAGATTGGATAGCCACTCAAGGTAGTCAATTGGTCGTATGAATCCTACGTCAAGTATCTTCTTTAATTCCATTTTGAGTAGTAAGACAATCTGAGGGTGCATTTTCCTGAGTTTTTGTCAGACAGGCTTTGCTTTAGGATACACTGCTAGATGATGAACTACAATCTGTGGGTCAAGCCCAGGCATGTATGCATAGCTTCATGCAAAATTAACTTGTCTTTCTCTTAGGAAGGCTGCTAGGAGCTCTTGTTCCTCTGATAGTAATGACTCCGCATATAATGTGATGTGTGGTGTTTGCTATGTTCCTAGGTTGAATAGATTACACTTTTTGGCTAGGACCGCTGATTTTCCTGATGGAGATCTCTAAAAGGAATATTGAATCCCCCATCCTCAAGCACCTCAGAGAGGTTTTCATCATTGGATGCATCCTTTCTTTTTACTTTTTTTGGGTCAGAGAGTTCCATAGTGTGGTTTTCACTCAAGGACTTAGAGATTATTCTTAGTTTTTCACTTTTGCGACTGAGGGATTCAATCATTTCCCCATAGTATGCATGTGTATCTAGCTCAATGATGAATCCTTCTTTGTGATCACCACATAGAATATTATCCTGCAGTCCCATGAATTTTGAGAGCGCCTCATCATTTTCAAATGTGTCCAGAATTGGTGGTCCTCGTTGGTCATAATCGATGAGTTATGGGTAGACTAGACATATTTCATGGTTTTGATTTTCAGACTCATAGGATAAGGTGCTAATCATAAGGAGTGAGGAGTTCTCAAAAAGAATAGGTAGGTTGGTTATGGGGTCTTTATCATCACTTCTGCTACAGACATCAGTTATGTCAAATGTGAAATTATCTATGACACGGCTAGTGGATACAGGTAAGCGAAGTTTAGCTGGTGTTGGTTCACAAGGAGTCTTGACTGCTTTAATTGGGGGACCTCATCAACGTATGGTTAGAATCGGAGGGGTACCTCTAAGGCCAAGATTTCTCATTCACGTCTCAGGAATGAGGGGTATTATAAGCCCATTGTCATTTTGTCCCAATTTCTAGTTTTTGTCATAGCCCATTGCGAGCGTCATTTGCAAACCTTTGCTTCTGTCATCCATTGGTAGATTAGCTGCTGGTCTATTATCTTGGTATAGGAGATGAGATGGGTCCTCCTTTATGAATTCTCAGCTAAGATCTCCCCAACTTCTAAAGTTGGGATATCCTTCAAGGGATGTTTGGGATGTGGAAGCCTCATTTGGTTGCGATCATCCTCATGATCTAGGAGATTGTGGTAACTCTCCTACCAGAAAAGCATTCTTGGGAATTGTATAATTTTTGCAACCATGGTCCTTGATGATGACTTTGATATCTGAGATGGTGGGGATGGCGGGAGTGGCGGGTGTCTCTTTCGCAGAAGTGGAAGCAAGAGTGGTTGGATCAATGTATGATGTTGATGGTCCTTCATCAGTTTTAGGCACTTGAGGGATCTTGTAGTATTTTTCCTCTAGGTTCTTACAGTAGGAGAATGGTTCGGGATCTCCATGTATGGTGACCTCTTGTCCTTCATATGTGAATTTGACACATTGATGGAAGGTTGATGCTACTGCTTGCATTGCATGGATCCACGGACGTCCTAGGAGAATGTTATAAGGAAAGTCAAGGTCCAAGACCTGACAGGTAGTTTCCGTGATAGCTGGCCCTACTTGAATAGGGATTTAGATTGTGCCTTGGGACACTCTTTCCTAATCATCATATGCTCTTACTGTAATACCTTTTCCTTTGTCGATGGAATCCTTTGAGATTTTTAGGTTCTTAATGAGCTTGAGGGAACAAATATTCAAGCTTGCACCTCCATCCACCAAGACTCGCTTGACTTTATTTTTATGCACCAGAACCTCTAAATGGAGTGCACGATTGTGAGATGGTTGAGTGGGAAAGTCTTGATCAGAGAACGTAAGGAGGTTTGGAGTGATGATGTTTCTGACCATAGCTTTGAATTGTTCTGCATCAAGATCTATGGGGACAGTGGATGAAGCCAATGCTTCCTCAAGGATTTTCTTGTGGGTGGATGAGATTTTTAATAACTCCATGATGGATATTTGTGTTGGGGTTCTTTTTAGTTGATCAAGGACATTATAACCACTGGGAACATATCTAGGGTTGGGTGCATGTACTCTATTTGGCTGAGATGATCCTACAATGGTAATTTTTCCACCTTTTGTGGTGACTCCACAATTGGCATGGGATCCTTTGATGGTGATGGTAGCACAGTAATCATCTAGAGAAGCGACGACATGATCGTACACATGATTGACACTTTTGAAGGTACCTTTCCCTTTATCAGTGTTATTGTTCCCTTTATTGTGGTTAGGCATTAGATTCGTGTATATTTTGAGATTCTAATTTCCTATTGGTTGTTCCACATTTATGATTCTTTGTTATTTTCGTTGTACCAAGGAGGTTTCACATCTAGTTCCTGGTAATTATCATAGGTGGGAGCCTTGATGAGGTTTTCGTTTATTAGTTTCTTCATGATGACTTTGAGTGGTTCCCCAAGGGTGGTGTACTTTTTCTTGGTGGAGTTCTTGTTTCGCTGGGCGGTCCCCTTTGATCATTGATGTTATTGATCATTTGATTGTTGTTGAAAAATGAGGTGTTTTCTTAGTTTATTACTCTGTAAAAATTTAATATTGCTGATCTAAGTAAGCTCTTTCTTTGTTACATATATTCTTTGTGGGTGATTATCTTGATTAATTCATTTTACTGTTGTAGAATGTAGAGAGAAGTTGATAGAAGAACTAGATAGGATATTAGAAAGATCACACAAGATATACCGTGGAGAAACCATTTCGGGAAAAAACTCCACCAAGAATTATTCTATTATTCAATCTCTGAATTACAATAGCTCCAATTCTTGCTTGAGAATGCTTCTTCTGTCTTTACCAATCTTCTTCACACCTGCAATAACAACTCTCACAACTCTATTCAACTTGCTTGAGATAAATAGGCATTAATCAACTTTGTAAACTCAACATGAGTTACAGTTACAATGCACAAACCCTATCCCTAAAAGGTATGCCATATCTCATGCAAATAGAGTTATCTTGTGAATAATAGTGCTAAAACATGTGCTTCATTCATTTGGGCATCCCAAGCTGAAGCTACACTTCTCCTTCACTTCGGTGATAATTCCAAAGCTCTTCCTCAAAGTTGGTGCCCTTAAGTAATCCTACTTAACTGAGCCTTCAAAAATATCTTATCATGCATGAGAGGTAAATCCAATAAAGCATCTTGGGTGCCCAAGTTGGCTCCAAGTGATTTATAGTTAATTGAAACATTTACTCAACACCATTCATGCAAGAATGGTCATCCCCTGTTAACTGGAGGTAGTCCTTGTTATCTGTCATACAACTCAAGTTATTAGCCATGCATTCCAAGTTAACTGAAGCTAACTACATGCAACTCAAAATAACTAACATGCATGCAACATGTGCACTTGCATGCAACTGAAGATCTTGAACAGAACTAAACGAACCCCTCAGACTAAACTAAACTAAACTGAACTGGGATTACAGACTAAACTAAGTGAACTAAACTAATTGAACTGAAACTTCTAAACATGCAAACATCAAATCCTAAATCCTAGGATCTTTACATGCATTTAGAAGTGTTAACTCTTACTCTAAATAGTTAACTAAACATAAGGTGAGTTCACCTTACCATGTGTGCACCCACATGCTCCTATTATTTATGGAACTACAAATGTTAATTTCATGATTTATTTCATCAAATAATTAATCTCATCCTAATCTTAGTGTTATTGAACACATTCCAAGAATCTAGGAGATACATGAAATAATTAATGTTTAGGATTTGCAATTAAATGGCATCCTATTTCCAACATTCTCCCACTTGACATTATACATTGCAATTATTCTAAACAAGGAATAATGAAACAAGTACAAGACTCAAGGCCAATGGCCTTCTTGCACCAACTAATCAATCCATGCTAACTTCAAATGCAACCTGCATAATCATGAAGCTTCCAAGCAAATGATTAAAACCAAGAGAACTTATCTGTATGGTTTCATAAGATAATCTATAACATTAATTAAAGAGTTAACTTTCTCAATTAATATCTTCCCATTATCAACCAAACCAATACCTTTCCCAAGTCTCTGTATCCAAACCACCTCTTTAGAGGTATGCTAAACCACCGAGTGTGTTGAATTCACATTCAACCAAGGTGTAGGATCCTCGGTCTTTTCTGTTAATTTTTTTTCTCACAAGTAACCATTCCAAAAAATGTCTCTTACCATAAGATAACTCCAGCCTCGCCTATTTCTCCAAGTATCCATGAGGACCTGTAACCAACCAATCCATGCCAAACTCCAAATGCAACACAACACTTTCATGAAGTAATCAAGCAAATGATTAATGTACCCAAAACTTAAGAGAACTACACAAGATCATTGTCAAAGCTCCAATCATGAATCATGAACATAAACATGACATCCATGATCTAACCAAAACATCTCCTCTTAGGAGATCTCATGCACCATAACATACTTATACATCCTAGTCACAAGAGAACCATGTAATATGCCAAACTCTAAATGCATATCAAGAGTAAACCATGAAATCACTAACAAAATATACTCTAAACCAAGAAATCATATCTCTAATCACATGGAGATAACCTTACCAATGATGCATCCAAGTCACTGCCAACAAATCCCACTAAACTGTGGTATCGAGTTACACACGACATTGTGACTATCATCCTCTCCATGAAGATTACTCTGAAACATGAAGCATAGAGTTATCACAAACAATATTAGCTGAAATAACCAATGCATCATTATTATTATCCGAGGACTCCTCTGTAGAAGAATCAAAACTCTCTTTCTTGTTCTTACAATCCTTCTTCACATGTCCTAGTTTCCCACAGTTCCAAAACTTTACCTTGCTTCGTCCTTCTGACTTACCCTTCCCTTCCTTGTTTCCCTTAGGCTCCTTTTTCTTAGGCCTACCTTTTACAAACAAGGCATCTTGGATTTCCTCCTTAGAATTCCTCCTCATCTCCTCTGATAGGAGAGTAGGAATAATGTTGTCCATCTTTGGATCTGCACCATTACTACTAATTGCAGCAATTAGATTTTCCCAAGAATCTGGTAAAGAAAAAAGTAATAAAATGCACTTATCCTCATCCTCTAGATTTACATTTACAAATGCTAACTAACTGAGAATTAAATTGAAAGCATTTAAATGTTGTGCAACATAGTCACCATCTTTCATTTTCAATGAATACAACTGCCTTTTTAGATACAAATTATTGGTGAGACTCTTAGTTTGATAAATATCCCCTATTCTTTTCCATAATTTATATGCACTGGTTTCCATTGAAACATTTAAAAGAACAACATCAACAAGACATAACCTTATTGTTCCTCTTGCCTTCTTAACTAACTTAGCCCAATCTTCATCTGAAATAGTTGTAGGTGTCTTTGTCTCATTATTAACTGCTAACCACTGATCTCTTTCTTCAAGAAGATCTTCCATTTTTAATTTCCACATTTCATAGTTAGAACCATTGAACCTTTCAATATTTAACCTTGAATTCATTGTAACAAAACTTAATTCCAAAATCAGCAAATAAAAAAAATAATAAAAGCTCCCACTAAGCCAAAAAACCTTCAATCTTTTAAGAGAAAGGCGTCCCAATACTCTACCCAACCTCAGCTCTGATACCAAATGTTGAAAAATGAGGTGTTTTCTTAGCTTATTACTCTGTAAAAATTAATATTGCTGATCTAAGTAAGCTCTTTCTTTGTTACATATATTCTTTGTGGGTGATTATCTTGATTAATTCATTATATTGTTGTAGAATGTAGAGAGAAGTTGATAGAAGAACTAGACATGATATTAGAAAGATCACACAAGATATACCGTGGAGAAACCCTTTCGGGAAAAAAATCCACCAAGAATTATTCTATTATTCAATCTCTAAATTACAATAGCTCCAATTCTTGCTTGAGAATGCTTCTTCTATTTTTACCAATCTTCTTCACACCTGCAATAACAACTCCCACAACTCTATTCAACTTGCTTGAGATAAATAGGATTTAATCAACTTTGTAAACTCAACATGAGTTACAAGTACAATGCACAAACCCTATCCCTAAAAGGTACGCCATATCTCATGCAAATAGAGTTATCTTTTGAATAATAGTGCTAAAACATGTGCTTCATCCATTTGGGTGTCCCAAACTGAAGCTACAACTTCTCCTTCACTTCGGTGATAATTCTAAAGCTCTTCCTCAAAGTTGGTGCCCTTAAGTAATCCTACTTAACCGAGCCTTCAAAAATATCTTATCATGCATGAGAGGTAAATCCAATAAAGCATCTTGGGCGCCCAAGTTGGCTCCAAGTGATTTATAGTTAATTGAAACATTTACTCAACACCATTCATGCAAGATTGGTCATCCCTTGTTAATTGGAGGTAGTCCCTGTTATCTATCATACAACTCAAGTTATTAGCCATGCATTCCAAGTTAACTGAAGCTAACTACATGCAACTCAAAATAACCAACATGCATGCAACTAAAGATAACTGAACCATAACTGAACTGAACTAAATTGAACTGAACTAAACTAAACTAGACAAACTGATTTTGAACTAAACTGAACTGAACTGAATTGAATTGAATTGAATTGAATTGAACTGAACTAAATTTCAAACATGTAAACATCAAATTCTAAATCCTAGGATCTTTACATGCATTCAGAAGTGTTAACTGTTACTCCGTATAGTTAACTGAACACAAGGTGAGTTTCACCTTACCATGTGTGCACCCACATGCTCCTATTATTTACGAATAACTACAAATGTCAATTTCATGATTTTTTTCATCCAAATAATTAATCTCATCCTAATCTTAGTGTTATTGAACACATTCCAAGAATCTAGGAGATACATGAAATAATTAATGTTTAGGATTTGCAATTAAATGGCATCCTATTTCCAAAAATTGTTTGGCTGATGTGTTGTTGTGTTAGCTTGATGATTGTTTTGATGATGGTTTTGGATTTGTGGTTATGGTGTGGGTGTGTTTTACCGAGGGGAACTGATGATAACTTTGGCATCAATGACACCATCATTGGTAACATTTTTGTTTCTTGCCCATGTGCAAGGTTTTTCATTGTAACTGGTGGATGGACGATTATTCTGCTATTTAGGATATAAAGTTGATCCTCCAGGTTGTGTCATAAGGGCTCGTTCGATGTTGAGCACCTTGGAAATCAACTAGTCGTACATGGTGATCCCTTGGAATTTGAGATGGAATTCCAAGAGGCTATCAAGGTTGGATATGATAGTGCACACTTGTTGTTCCTCGGGCATAACCCATTTGCTCTGATTGGCCTTGGATTGCCATCATTGTAGGAATGAAGCAAATTATTCATTCTTACCTTGTTTCAGAGCTGATAGTTCCTCTAGACTGACATCCATAGTGATATTACATGTGTAGTTTTTTATGAATGCGTCTATGATTTCTTGGAATGTCTTGATGCCTGTAGGTAGGTGAGAGAACCATTCCATGGTGTGGCCAGCCAAACTCCTAAGAAATAGTTGCATCAGATAGGTATCATCATACGCGACTTCCATGCAATGAACATGGAATTCCTTGATGTGATCTTTAGGGTTTCCCACCCCACGGTATTTATTAAATTTGGGGATCTCAAATCCCTTTGGGAATGGTTTCATCACAAGGATCCTGTCGAATGGATAAGGACACAAGTTGCTGGATGTTTTCGTGATTCACCCTGATTGAAGATCAAGCACTTGTTGTGAGAGTAATTTTATTTGTGTTGCGACATCATTTTATGGATCAGGGGGTGGGATGAAAGTGTTCTAAGGTGGTTCATTTGTTGATGGGATGGGTGAATTGGTTGATGTGTTGATTGGTGGTATTTTCACATTTTGTTGAGCCATGTACGCTTGTACTTGCTATTTTATCAATAATGCTTGTTGTTGGTCTTATTGTTGTTGTGCCAGGATTGCTTGTTGTTGAGCCTATTGTTTTTGTTGCACCAACAATGCTTTGTTTTGTGATGCTAGTTGGGCTTCTTCTTGCTATTCTTGGTATTGCTTTAGTGCTTGTTGATATGCTTGGTACTGGGCCTCTTGTTGTTGTGTGAGATACTACGCTTGTGCTTGTGCTTGTTATGCTTGAGCTTGTGCCTGAGCTTGAGCTTGAGCTTGTGCTTGTGCGGCTTGAGCTTCTACATGAACTTGAGCTTGTGTGGCTTGAGCTTGTGTAGCTTGTTGTTGTTGTTGTTGTTGTTGTTGTTGTTGTTGCAATAAGATTTGGTCTTGAGCAGTCTGTTGTGCTTGTAATGTAGCTTGGGCAGCTTGAGTAGCTTGCGTGGCTTGAGTGGCTTGCTGAGTAGCTAGTTGCGCGACTTGTTATTTTTGTACTTGCAGGAGTTCCTTTTGATAGGCAGCTTGTTGAGTGGCTTGCAACACAATGATGCATTGGCTTGATATATTGGAGATTGGTGGTGGTGGTGGTGGAGGTGGATTTGGAATGGTGCTTGTTGTGGTGGTGAGAGGCACTGTCGTGTTGATGGTTGGGGTTTGAGTGGTAGATGGTGCGATGGATATGCTTGGTCCTTACGAGACCATGTTTTGAGGGATGGTTGATGATGTGGTGATTTCCTGTGTGATTGCCATCTGTTGTTGCAATGCCGATGACAAGTTTTGAGAGTTTGGCGTGATGCTTTCAATGATGTTCAAGATGTTGGTTTGATTTTGATTGATACTTGGTAAAGGGGGAAGCCCTAAGCCAAGAAGTGGTGTGGTTGATGATGGCAATGGTGGAAGTGGTGAAAATGTGAGGGATGTGATCTCTTGAGGAAATGGTGTAGTGTCAAAAATTCCCCCTGGTATGAGCAAGTCACCCTCTCCTTCTGAGATTGTGGGGAGAGAAGTTTGGGGTGTTGCACGAAAGGATGATGATGATGGATCATTGGGATCATGAAAAGTGAGAGGGACATATGTATGTAATGGATTTTGGGGTACGGTTTGCCCCAAGATGGTGTTTGCATCCCAGTCTTGATTATTGACAAGGGGGTGTGTTTGTAAGGCATTGAGAAATGCACTTCCCTTGTTAACACTGGGTTGAGTTGGAGCAATGAATGATGTGATTTGTGGGATGTTTTGAGTGATACTTTGGAATGGGGGTGTGGATGAGATGGGGAGTGTGGATGAAATTGGAGGGATGACCTCTAAGGATGGTTCCACTACAGAGCTCACATTGAAATCAAAAGGGAGTTTAGCCCCTTGCTTTGCTAATTCGAGCATGTATAGTGAAGGGTTGAGTCTCATCATGATATTGATAATCTTATGGTTCTCTGGATTTTGAATCATTTCGGTGATTTCCTTGTGTGACATTCCAAAGAGATTATTGGTAAGATCCTCTACTTTTCCTTCCTCTTGAGGGTTTTGTGATGATGAAGGAAAGTTGATTAGAGGATTACTTGATTCAACGGGATTTATTTCAGAATTTGTTTGACTTAGGTCACTTGTAGTGGATGTTTCTTTTATGGCTTCCATGTTCCTCTTGTGTTGAGATCTAGTTTGCACCATAAAATAGGGATCAATTTTCAAGAACGTGGGAGATGAATCTCTAATTCTTTGGATTGATCTAACTTTTTAGATACAAAAGAGAAAATTTAGGACATTTTTTAAGGATCAAAGGTGATATGATGGGGATGATGTAAAAGATGGATGATGTGGATGTTTGAACTTTTGAGAAATCTTGAGGGGATGCTAGACTTTTTAGGACCTTTTGGATTTGTTTTGGATTTTGAATTGATCTTGATTTGATTTTTGGTTTGCTTTGTTTTTGGATTTATGAACAAATGGACCCTAAGATGTTGGATGATTATCTAGGGGGTATATTTTCTCAAAGGATGATAATTTGAATATGTGTAGGGAGAAGGATGCATCTACCCACACCTATTCAAACAAGATGATAATTTAACCAAGCATATGAAGAAGGATGCATCTACATATAACTAGCTAAACAAGATGGTTTGATAATTTTGACTAAGCATATGCAAAAGGATGCATCTATACATACCTAGCCAAAAAATGATTTGATGTTTTTGATTAAAATATTTCAAGGATTTTTCTTCAAGGATTTGATGATTTTGATTTTTTCCAAAAATCCAAGCATGGAGGATAATTTCAAGATTTTTCAAAAGATGATGGTGAGGTGATTTTAGTTTGATGTTCAAGGATGGATGAAAAGGTTTGATTTTTATCCTAGGATGTACCTAAAAAGACACTTGTTTACTGGACCTTGGTATTAAAGAACATGTAATACTTCTAAGGAACTTTTAACCAAGAAGTGGTCCAAACTGAGCATACATTTCCGGATTGTTCAAAGGAATGAGTCTATAGAACCTTGTGAATTTTTTTCTTATTTTGATATGTTGCTTTTGATTGCACTTCCTAATGTATTTCTTGATGACCTTTCGAGTGTGGCTCCTAAATTTTGAACTTTTTCTCAAGGAATTTTGCTGTGGAATTTTGACTTTCTTGGAAATCATGAGGAACTAACACATGTGTGAGAGCCAATTTTGTTATCTTTGCTTAGTGATTTTGTTTTATCACAAACACACTCTTTGGTTTTCAAACTAGATGTCCAATGTATTAACTTCTCATTCCACAAGGTATGTCATGTGGAACTTTGATGAAATCGAGGCAAGGGTTACCTATTTTTAACTTTAGTAAGAAAATTGAGATATAATCCAAGTGTTTAGAAACCTCTAAGGATAAAATACCAAGGGAAAACAATAACACATGAATTTGGTCAATTGTATTTGCTTCCTAAAGGGTTTGAAGTTTTGATGACAATGTTAGATGTTTGTTTCCAAATTTTTTCAAACAAGAAAAGTGTTTTTGTAACCAAGAACAAGCACAATCCTATGGATATGAAAGACTATATTTGTTGAGTCCCCACTTGGACAAGTCTAGCTACACTTATTTTTAGCGAATGGTTAGATGTTTGACCCCACTGGCTCCCCTCCACAACACTCACTTCTCGAGGTAGCCAAGCATCAATACCCATGAATCTCCCATGGAATACTTTCTATTTCTACTAAAAATCGTAAAAGTGTGGGGCAACTTCAAAATGACCGTTCTTGCACCAACAAATAGATAGGGATTTTGGCCTTTCTACAACAACGGTTTTAATTCAGACTTTCTATTCGTAGGAGTTAACCCAACGTGGTGAGAGACCATTGTTGCCCTTCTCGTCAGAGCCAACCATGTGATACTTTCCTTTGTTCCAGTACCCACTTTTATATCCCAGCTGGAAATACTCTTGGCTTTAGAGTGTTACTGGTTGAGTCGTTCCCTTGGGTGAGTACTTTTTCCCCAAGGCAGGCCCTCTAAGATAAATAATAGTGAGCAAACATATCCGTAACTTGATCGATCTTTGTTGAGAAACAAAGAGAGAATGCACACGATAGGTTTGGCTCACACTCGCAAGATGTTTTGTTCAATTTTGGTTCCCAAAATGAAGTGTGGAGGTAATTACTTTATCCCAACCTAAGACCACCAAAAAGCCTTTTGATTCTCAAGATCGATGTGAGGCGCGAGAGAAGCGCATACGTATTTTCAATGGTGTTAGTTTGAGTAAGCAATCACAAAACAAAGTAGCACATGTTCTTTTTAATCCAACAAAGAAATAATGGCTCTTTTTTATAGCACCAAATGAAGTGTGAGAATTTTCCTTGTTCAATTATTAGCCCCAAACAAAATCTAGTGAGTTTGTGTCCTAAAGTTCATTTTAAGCTCCTTTTGTAACAATAATTTAAAGAGTTATTTTTAGTGCCCAAAATGAAACTAGTAAGTCCTAAGCATGAAAGATAACAAATTTTTCCTTAAGAGGAATAGTGAATCCTCTAAGAATGTTGAACAAACACTAGAGTGTTTAAAAACACTTGGTATCAAGAAATGAGGTCATCATGCTTCTTTTCCTCTTCACCTTTGATCAATCCAACCTACAAGAAAATCGGTTAGGTTCTACAAAAACAGAGGTCAAGAAAGCAAAAAATAGACCAAATAACTAGAATTTGATATAAAGCACGTGTTATAAATAAATTTTCACTTTCTACTTCCCTCTAGTGGTGCAATCCATGAAGGCGTTGCAGTTTGAAATTACTAGCAGTGCTGTATAACGACGCTTACCAGTCAGCATCACTCTGTAGCCAAACTAGTGAGCATGAAGGCGTTGTTATTCTGGTCAGTGGTGTACTTTGGATTTTGGAAAGATTCTAGCGAGTCGGAAAGATTCAGCAGTGCTGTTTGAAAATTTGAATTCTAGGCGGGAAGTATGGAGCATCATAGTTTGAAATTTTCAGCAGTGCGATATGGCAATGTTGAATTCTCAGCGGTGCTAAAAAACGACACTGAGCTTCAAGCGGTGGAGTTTTCTATAGGCATAAAAACAACAAAGAAAACATGAAATTTAGTGCAAAAACATGATTAGATTTTCAAGAGTGCCCTCCTTCTAGCACCAAATGTAGAACCCCAATCCCAATACCTGTAAAACACTATAAACAAACACATTAGAAGATCATTTGCAAGTAAGAACAAGGATTCCCCATGAAATCCATTAAAAAAACTCAAAATAGGAATGAAAACAAGAATATAATGAAAGAACAAGAAAGTATATTAAATCCTATTGAAAGTAATGCAAACTCTTGATCTCATGGGGGAATTGGTGCCAATTTGATATGAAAATTGGCCGTTTCCCAACTCTAATGATGTGATGAAGATGATTGATGAAAGATGCATGCTTGTGGTGATGAATTCAATGGAGCTCTATTTTTGAAAATCTACAAAAATCCTAACTATGCTTGGATGAAATTGATGATAGGTTGCTATGGATTTGAGTATAGTAAGTTTACTCAAGTTGTGGATGATCAAATAAGGAATAAAGCCTCTTATTTATAGAATATCAAGTTGAAGAGATGTCCAAAATACAGCAATATGGGACTAAGAATCAACTAATGGCAAGATGCCACTTGTCAACATGTGAATGGATGAAGGATGTTCAAGTTTTGAAGAATGTGTCAATAAATGCAATTAGGTGGATTTTGAAATTGTTGAAATGACATGCAAGAGGGAAAAAATGCATTGAATGCCACTTGGCTCAAGGAAAAAGGACTTATTAGGTGGATTAAATGCCTTGTTGGAAGGACAAAGTCCACCTGGATTTTGAATTCAAATTTGAGGAATATTCCTTTATTATGCCTTTTGAGAGAAAATAGAGATTTAATAAATCAATTAAATCTATTTTCATGTGCAAGTTGCAAAAGCTAGAGGATGGGACATGAGAAGAGATTAAATTAATCAAGGTTAATTAATTTAATGAGAGATTAGCTGATGTGACAAATTTGACTTAGATTTATGAATTGATTTAAATCAAATATGCGAAGAAAAGAATTTAGAGATAGTTAAATAAATATTTTTGATTTATTTAACTAAAGAAGGTGAAAGTTAGATTAAATCAAACAAATGTTAATTTATTTAATAAAATAGGATGACTTTAGAGATTTAATCAAATAAATGATTTAATTAATTAATGGAGGAAAATTGATGAATTTAATCAAACAAGGGAATTTGATTAAATGGTTAGACCGAGGGATGATTTAGGATGAAACGATGTTAGTAGTCAGGATCAGATGTGTGGCGTTAATCAATACATTTTCTATTTCTACACTCTCCACACTTATTCTCCCCCTTTGACATCAAGGAAAAAGGGTGTCCCGATGATGACCTCAAAAGAAAACAAAAATAAATGTGGAAAGTTTTTAATTGGAACTGGAGGCACATTGTAATTTCTTGAGAATAGCTTCCCAAGCCAGTTTTCCTTCATCCTAGATCCCTTTCACTCTGATGAGTGTTTTGTGCAATGATTCCAGTTCAACCAAACATTCATCTCCTTCTTCCAGAGTGGATGGGTTAAGTTTTATCTTATCAAGTTTTTTTGCATCCACTAGAGCATATGATACATGAATATGTTTGGACATAACTAGATATTCGAGCTGACCAAACCACCTTATTGTATCCTCTTTATGCTTCTATAAAGTGAAGAACTTGTTTTGTAAGTCTGCAATAGAAGTCCAAGTAGTATAGCTTCTATCGTCTAAAATTTTGTAGGATTTGGAGGCATGTGCAAGTTGAGACTCTATTGAGTCCATTAAATCTTTAATGCCTCGAGTGGCATCAGGCCACCGTATGTAGTATACAAACAATATCTAGGCTTCCTCTTCATAGTCCTTTACCTCTTCCAGACTTTGCATCACTTTGCTATGTGCAATTGCACATCTATCTTGTAACTCAAATAGCCTTTTCTCCAAAATTCTTGACTTTACTTCTTTCTTATTTTTTAGCTTAAGACTAGAAGAGTATTCTTTGATTGAATCAATTAGAAGCTCCAAGTTCTCAACAGGGGCTAATGAGTTATCAATAGTAGCATTTGGAACTGACTCCTCTAAAGCCTTAATAGCATCATTTATTAATTCACTTCCTTTCTGATAAGTTTCAATCATTTCTTCTATACCGAAGTTAAGAAAAGTATCACATATTTTTACTCTTTCAACCAGTGAGATCTTTCTCAAATCCACATACCCTAGATGTGAAGGAAGTTGAATCAATTGGGGTGATAGCACATGATGGATTTGTGATTTCCTTCTCAACAAGCCCTTAAGAATATTTCCAGATGATTCTCCAGGAGTCTTTGATGGCTCAACAGTCTTTGACAACTCTTCTTCACTTCTTCCAACCTCTGTATCTTTCTTGTTTTCTTGTTTTCCTCCTCTTCTTCTTCTTCTTCTTTTCTAAAGGATTTTTATGAAGTTCTATCTTTATTTTCTTCTTCCTTCTTGTTTTCATCATCTCTACCATCATCTTTCTTTTCACCTTTATTTCCTTCATTTTCATTCTTTTCTTCTTCTCTATTTCTGGTATCCTCATTATGCTCTCTTGGATTATTACCAGTGTCACCTTTTTTTTTTGATCTTCAACATTTTTGCTGGTTATTTCTTCTACATCATTTAGAGAAACTAATGTCTCTGAAGCAACATGTGTTTCACCAACATTTTCCATAACAGGATGGTCCTATGTTTCTATAATATTGATAAGCTCTTGTGCTTGAGTTGTATGAGATGAAGAACTAGTTTTCATCATGTAATTATTTTCCATTTTTCTAACTATTTCAAGGGTTTCTTGCCTCAAATTTTTAGTACTTTCCTTCTCTTTATTCATTAAGGTGGTGACTCTCTGTTTGACCCTAAACAACTGGGAACATTCTTTGAGCAGGGAAGTGGCATCTTCCTTAGATAAGGAGGATCCATGTGTTTAAGGCATTAGATTTGAACTTGTCTTCAATGTTTATAGCTTCATGCTTTTTATGAACTAATGCTTCCCACACATTTTCAATCATCTTCTTCCTTATAGATTCCATAGACTCATTAAAGATAACCATATATTGAACAATAACATCTATAATTTTTTCCTTATCCTTTTTATCAACTTCATCAAATAACCTAGCAATAGCTAAAAAATCCTCAGAGTCTACAATATTATTCACTAAAGCTTCCAAATTTAGAGGTGGGCGATCACTTATCGGAGGAGAGTTGGGCATGTCCTCCATAGGTCTTGATGTGCCTTCATCTTTCTTCTTCTCATATACATGAATTTTAAAAGCTTCCATATCTTCTATCTCTTCATCATCAAATAAAATATTAATATTCTCTCAAGTTTGTGCTTCTTCATTACTTGTGGAGGTGCTTCTTCATTGCTTATGGAGGTGCTGCTTCTTCCATTCCTTTTTAGTTGTTTCTCTTCTTGCAAACCAAGATCAATTTCTTTTTGTATAGCATCACTTATGTTCCTTTTCCTGTTAGCCTTTTGCTTTACTATCCTTCTGAGGGCAGAAATTGGTACAATAGCGGGTACATCCCTTTTCTTAGAGGCCCCAATATTGGGTCTGAAGGAGGTAGTTATGTTAACTATTGTAGGGGAACTGTGCACTGCCTACTTTCCTTTCACTATAGTAGCTGCACTGGGAGTTGCTGGTAATGTAGAGGAAGTGGTGGAATAAGCTCTTCCTAATCTCCTAGGCTTGGAGGGTACATCAACTGATCTATCCCTTTTATCATCTACAAGTTCCCTCTACTTATCAACATCATCCTTAGATAGTGAATGTCGATTGAAATATGCCTCAACATTTTTGTTCACCCTTTTATCCCTTTGCGGTGTTGAAGTCTCCAAATGCACTTTAGTAGACTTCTCTTCATAAGTACCATGCTAGGATTGAGTAGGATCCTTAGGACTATTAAAAAATATTTCAATTAGTCCTTCAACTACTTGTTCCTCAATTTCATATCCAAGAGGAGCTATCCATAGATTCCTTGGCTCTACTGCATCAATAATACATTCATTAGTAGACACTAGAAATGTTATATCCTTTGCATATTTCTTCACTACGATTCTTGGAAATCTATCTCTCTCATACATATTGTTTTGGAAAATTGAAAAGAATGTAGTGAGATCATTAATCTGTGCCTTTTAGTTCTCAATACTATGCAAATTTTCAAAAAATTGATGTGCTACCGGTCTGTTGCATTCCCATATAATATTTTTCTTTCCAGGTAGTTCCCTCATGAAGTAAAATAACAAACAAACCACCAATGAGCCAAAATTGAAAGGATATTTCTTTGTTTTAGTCTGGTTCAGGTTATCCATGAGTTTCTACTAGAGCAACTCACACAAATCATAATCCCTTCCATTAACCATCATTTCACGTGCAACATGAATTATTGTAGCAGACACCGAATTACCTTTGTTAGTAAAATATATTTTCTAACCAATCATAATAGTAGCATACCTCATAGTCGGGTTTATAACGAGCTTTGTTTTCAATGATCTTCTATCATATGTGGCACCAGTTAGCTTCATGACCACATCGTTCTTCTTAGCTTTGAGCACTAGTATAGGTCTAGTGTCACAGAGGCCTGTTACAACTTTAACCAATTCCTTGGTAATTACTCCACCAATGCTTGTCCATAAATTTTTTCATGCACTCTACTAAGTGTCATCCTCACAAATTTTGCAAACATCTCACCACAAAAGTCTGGGAACAAATTCCATACATCTAATTTTTTCATACTAGGTTTTCATATTCTGGGTTCACAGAGTAAGATTCTCCAAAAAATTCCTTTTTCCATCGATTCATGAGTTCTTGATGGTCAAAATCTTCCAATTTTGTATCAATGTAGGTCCTGGTATCCTCAGTAGGAAAAACACTACTTGGGATTTGTGAAAATGCACCCATGGGGTCCATTTCGTAAACTTTCCATGAAAATATTTTGAACTTAGGTCGGGGTCTCTCTGAGGTCTCAACAACAGTTGGTGTGGCCATGTTTCCTTAATTCTTTTGAATATGCTTATGATAATTGCTTCTAATTCAAACTAATAGAGTATTAATAACTATAAATACCTATTTCAAGCTTCGACAGAACTAGGGTTTGATGCCAAGTACATTGAATCACCTTCACCTTGCTTTAGCTCACTCTGCTTTCTTTTGAGTGTGTAAAAGTGATTTAATTCAACTTGAGCTTTAACTTTATATTTTACCAATTTTCCCTAATTCGCATTAAATGCATTCCACCTTCAAAAAGCTGATAAACACTTGTGAAATACACTATAAACCCCAAAAAGCTTTGAAAACTTCCAAATTTTCACTTTTTCCATCAAAATCTTTTTCAACTTCTTCAAAATTCCATTCTACATCACATATCTTTGTGTCACTACTTGACACCTCTTATATCAGGGATTTGTTAGATATCTCTGGAATTGCTCCCCCTAAAACCACTATTGGGTTTAGTTTTTAGAAGAAGTATCTGCACCAGATGTAGGTATAGATGCATTTGATCATCCTTATTCTTAGGTTCTTCCTTTTTTTTCCAAATCTTCTCCATTTCCTTTCTCACTTTAGTAGGATCTACTTTATTCACAGGTTTATTCTTTTGTTCCAGATCATGTTTCTTCCTATTATCTCCTGGATTTTGCACCCTGTTGAATGTAAAATTCAGCAATCTAGTGTAACATGGGAAGACCTCTAAAGTTGTGGGTTTCTTGTAAACATAGTTCAACCTCCAAAGAAGGCCGGCTTCCTTTGTGTTATCACCTAACTACTGATCATTGTAAGGAAAAGGGAGAAGGAGTGCATGAAAATAAAAATTAAATCCTATGGTGATACACCAAATTTGCTCAAAACATGTACAACTACTTAACACACAATTTTCAATCAACTAATAAAAGCTGATATGCACAACTCAATACTCATATGATACTGCATAAGCATTTCATAAGAAAGCTACGATACACACAGTCCTAGAAGGATGATAAATTCTCCTCACAACTAAAATATGTTTACATCACCAGCATAACCCATAACTTGCAATATACATATCTCCTCTACTTGAAAGTGCTATTGATGAGACGTATTAACAAGGAATAAGAAAAAACCACATGTAAATTTATCAATCATTCAACACACTCAACGAAATACATAACTGAGAAGGCAAAAATTGCTTTCTTTATTGATCTCCAAAGGTGAAACTCTACCATACAATGTTTGTAAATGAGTTCCAAAACTTAGTATTCTCCTCTAAGGACTTATAGAAGTCACAAAAGCAGAAAATATGCAAGTAAGAACTGTCTACAAAAAGAGGCAAAAATGCCATATATACGAAGACTAAAAGTGTCGCCCCTTTGTTTTAGGGTTTACAAAATATCAGTTTTTTCAAAAGGGTCGACCCTCAGATCTTTTGGAAATAAAACTAATGCATTCAATGTACATCCTTCGTGTCCGCGTTCGTGAAAGATTGCTCTAGGGATGGCCCTTCAGATCTTTTGCAACCATGCATTTAATATACTAACCTTTGGCCTCTGTGTCCACTCTCAAACTTCCTTGAAGAGCTGCCTTGAATGCCCCTGGAGCATTACCATTAATATCAGTTTGCCTTGTCAGTCTGCCTTGCTAGTAGACCTCATAGCTGTCCCCGAGACTGATGACTTCTTCTTTCTTTCGGCCTTCTTCCTGCTCAAGATCTTTCTGTAGGTTGACTTCCTCTGCAAGCGGCTTCAAACCTTCCCATTAGATCTCCACACCATTGTTCATCGAGTTGCTCCATCACCTTTGATCTCAAAATAAGTCCATGTCGTTTATGCTTTGTTGATCTCGTTCACAGGGGTAGTCAAATAGTTAAACGACTAATGGTTCACCTTTAGTTCTCTTTGATTGGTTGAACATATGCCACGCAAGATCCCAGGCAGTCAAAGATCATTCATCTAGAATTGCATGTCGGTGAGACACTGGCAGTGTTTCCCCGATGCGATTATGCCCTTCAATAGTTATCGGCATAGCTTACAATCATCGGTAAGAGTTCATATCGAGCTTCAAAAGTCATACCGATATCGCCTTTTTTGTCACCCAGACCATTGGCAAGACTATATCACTTTTGGAAAGAGGTCTTGCCGAAAGCACCTAACAATAGATAGCACTTCAACCGGACCATCGACAAGACTTCATCGGGTCGGCAAGATGTTACAGCGAGCCCTTCATCTTTCTCCCCAAGATCAAACCTTTTGTTTCAGCAAGACTCTCCTCTAGTCGAGAAAACCTCTCATCGAATTCATTCTTCTTTGGTGAGACCACCAACAGGCAGTAATACATTACCCTGAAGCCAACCCCCCTTCGCCGAGACTTCGACCATTTGGCTAGACCTCACGGTGAATGCAAATCTTTCTCCCCGCTAACGGCCTGTGAACAATTGTTGGTGAGACTTTCGTCCGTCGGTAGGACCTCATAGCGAACAATGGTTCTTTTCCCTGATGACAATCCCTTTTCGGCAAGACCTCCCGCGGGTTAGCAAGATGTTACAGCGATGATGCCACCATTCGACGAGCTCATTGCATTTTGGGGAGACTCCACTTGGTCGTTGGGACATCACAGCGAGGCCCCTCTTTTCTTCGCGATGACACCTATTTTTGCTGAGACCTCACAGTGAATGTGAACCCTTCTCCCTGATGATGACCTTGTGAACAACTGTCGGCAAGACTTTCATCTATCAGTAGGACTTTACTCTAAAGCCACCTTGTTTCGGCGAGACCTCGCCGCATTTGGTGAGAGGTTATACTGAGGGCCACATCCTTTGGTGAGACTACCATGGGTCGGCAAGACCTTATGCCGAACCCTTTATCCTTCGACGAGCTAAGACCATGATCATTCGGCTAGAATTTATGCCGATGGAAAACCCCTTCGGCGAGACTTAAACAAGGTCAGAGAGACATCTCCCCGAACGCAAATCATTCCCCCCGATGCCACCCTTGTGAAGAACGGTCAGCGAGACTTCCCAAGCGGAGAGAGATGTAAAAATTCACAGTGATTGAGATCTCTTGGTGACCAAAGGATTTCAAATGAATATAACACAATGCTAGTTGGCAAGAAATTCAACTGGTCTCAGTGACTTTCTTCTTTGAGGAGTTTTATGCCAGATCCGACTGAGGCATACTTTCCAATAAACCTCCTTGTGAAATGGTATCAGATGTATGATTTAACCCTTGATGCAAATGCTCCTCCATTTGGCCTTCATGAACTCTTGAAAACATAGATTGCCCTGCCTGACTAAGCCCGTAGGTGAAAATTGGGTAACATTTATGGCGACCTTTGCTGGATGTTTGCCTGCTAAACATGGAAACCAGTAGCCAAAACTTGTCCATTGGGCTTGGAGTCACTTAGTAAAAAAACTCAGAAATAGACCAAGAGCAGCTCACACATGGTTGCAACTCACTTGAGACTCATGAAGTAGATCAGGACACTGGAAACTTATTGAAACCGAAGAAACTGAAGTGAAACTACCAAACTATGTTGGAACAACACTTAGGAAATGAAAAAAAAATAAAATAAAGTGCAGAAGAACTTATTGAAAGCATAAAACCTAACCTAATATGTACAATGGTAAACTTATCAAACCTCAAAACAAGGCTTGAGGTGTATCCCATTGACTGGGATAGGAAGCACTTCACCTTCAGTTGTGGCTAGTTAGTAAGCATTGTGCTCTTTGCAGTCTTTGATAATAAATGGACCCGTCCACATGTTGTCAAACTTGGTGTGATGGCCCGGCCTACCCTTTAGAACATCCCATTTTAGTACAAGATCTCCCACCATGAAATCTCTTGATCTAGTTTTCTTATCAAATGTTCTTTTAGTCAGGATTTTCTGATGTTCCATATCCTTCATAGCTTTGTTTCTAGTTTCTTCTAACTCCATCAGCTGAGTATATCTTAAGGCAAGTGGATCAGTCTGTTCAAATAGGACCAGCTGACTGGCAATGTCCAAGGTAGACAACTCAGTAGAAATAGGTAATTTTGCTTCCTTACCGTACACCAACATGTAAGGTGAGTTCCCAATCACCTTCTTAGGGGTAATTTTGTCTACCCAAAGAGCAGTCTTTAGCTTGGCATGCTAATTCCTTTGATTGCTTTGAAGCATCCTTTTGATAATGTTAATTAGATTTTTATTAGTGGACTCTGCAAGTCTGTTGCCCTGAGGATAATAGTTGAAGCTTGTGTTCAAGTAAATGTCATTCTTCAATGCCCAATCAACAACCTTCAAACCAACAAATGCCAGGGCATTGTCGGAAATTATAGAATCTGGGACTCTAAACCTGCAAACCATGTCTTCATAAAAAATTAGTACTACTATTTCATTAGCTTCCTTTAGAGGCAAAGCTTCTGTCCAACATGTAAAGTAGTCCGTTGCTGTGATAATCCATCAATGACCTGCACTTGAGGGTGGATTAATTGCCCCTATGAAGTCAATTCCCCACTTCATAAATGATTTCTCTATCTAAATTGGTTGCAATGGCAAAGCAACAAGCCTTTCTTTGCCTGTAAACAAGGCACATTTGGAACATCTCTTGACATATGTATGTGCATCCTTAAACAAGTCAGGCCAATAATAGCCTACTCTTAAAATCTTATATGTTGTTGTCCTTGCAGCATAGTAACCTCTAGAAGGCCCATCATGGAGCTCATGTAATATCTGATCCACTTGATCATTATCAACACACTTGAGCAGAACTCCACTATGATCTTTCCTATATAGCACATAATCAATCAAGACGAAAGGAATAGACTGAAGTCGGTAGTACCTTCTTTTCGTTCTATTCAGATTAGGTGGAAATTCCCCGGTTCTCAAGAAATGTGACATCTCCTGCAACCAGCTGGTAGCTTCATTATCTGATGTCCTAACATTAACCAAAATAGAGTCTTGTTCATCCTCTACTGCTGAAATGTATTCGTTAGCCAGCTGTTGGCATAAACCTTTTCCCCTCACCAATTTAGTGACCTGAATATCCACATTGTACTCCATAACTCTTGTGATCCATCCAGCCCGTTTTTCATTTAGATCTTTGCTGAGTAAAAATTCTTTCACATTGGAATGTGCCACTTGTAGATGAGTTTTGTTATGAGACAGTAGATGTCCAATTTTTTTAAACTTTTCACAGCAGCCAGCACATGCTTTTCTAAGAAGGTATAATTTTGCTCATATTCTTCCAGACCCTTGCTGAAAAAAGCAATGGGCTACTCCAACCCTTCTACATTCTTTTGCACCAAAATTGCAGAAATTACATCAAAACTGCCAAAAGCATACAAGGTAAAATCCTTGCTGAAATCTGGGTTAACTAATGTTGGGGTTGAAGCTAACGCCTCCTTGATTAGTTGAAAACTATCTTTTGCTTCTTGAGTCCATTTAAACTCTGCATTCTTTTTTAACATAGTTGTAAGGGGTTTTAACAAGGCTGCTATATCAGGCAGGAACCTTCTGAAAAAATTAATACGACCAATGAAACTCTGAAGTCCTTTCTTATGCTGAGGTAAAGGCAACTCCAAGATTGTTGCAACTCTTTTAGGGTCCACAGTGATTCCCTTCCTAGATACTACATACCCAAGAAGCTTTCCTTCATGAACAAAGAAAACACATTTCTTGGGATTCAATGATATACCGAACTCCTGACAACGTTAAAAAATCTACCTCAAATGGTCAATGTGATTTGTTGTCTTCTTGGAATAGACAGTGATGTCATCAAGGTATACTAAAACAAACTTATACATTAAGTTGCTAAAGGCCATGTCCATAGCCTTTTGGAAGGTTGCTCCAGCATTGGAAAAACCAAATGGCATTTTCCTGTACGCCATTGTGCCCCACTTTGTGGTGAAGGAAGTTTTAAATTGATCTTCTTCCCTTACCAAAATTTGGTTATAACCAGAATATCCATCTAGTAAAGAAAAATGTTCAGAACCTGACACATTGAAGAATCTGCTCCATAGACGAAAGAGGGTGCCTGTCCTTTAACGAAGCTTTGTTCAAATCTTTGAAGTCTACACATAATCTAATCTCTCCGTCTTTCTTCCTGACAAGAACTAGATTTGCAACCCAGCTATTATGCTTGATGGGAAAGATAATCCCACTTTCTATAAGTCTGAAAACTTCTTTCTACATTAATGGCTCCAGTTTGGGATTAACTGGCCTCTGTTTTCGCCTTATGGGTTTAGTTGCTGGCTCCAATTCTATTATATGCTGTACAAGATGTGGATCAAATCCATTCAAATATCCATACTCCCAGGCGAATATGCCAATGAATTCTTGGAATAATTGCAGAAAAGACTGCTTTTCAGTAGCAGTGTTTATTTTTCCTATCTTGAGGCTTCTCTTGGGTGCAATTTCTAAGTCCTCATAATGATCTTGTTGAACTAGTAAATTGGCTTTGTTACTTTTAGCCTAATCATTAGAGTTGAAAATACTTTCTAGGGTGACCAAACCCTTAGGCAACTTGTTCTTTAATTGCAATACCTGACCTCCATACTGCTGCTTAATTCTCTCTTGGTTTGATGCTGCAAACATGTCCTCTTCAAGTAGAAATTGCAAAATCTGCTCATCACTCTCAAATACCTGCCAGTTAACATTGTTATCAGGCACTGAAGGCCTGATAATAACCTTGATGTGCTACTGATTACATTCCTTCCTTACGCTATTCATAATTTCAAACTGAGCTCCCACAGCTGCTAATCTGTCTGCATGATGATTCTGATTTCTTGGAATTGAAATGATATTGAAAGCCTCAAAATCCTCAATGAGGTCCCAAACCATATGCTTATACAATTTAAGAATATCATTTTTAACAGCATTCAGTCCTCTAACCTGATTTACCATCAATTCACTGTCCCCATGCACCTTTAAACACTTAATTCCATGTTTCCTCGCCCATTCCAGCCCTTGAATAAGACCTTCATATTCTGCTGTGTTATTAGTGCACGAAAATGCAAACCTAAAGGCTGCATAATATCTTTTAGCTCTTGGGGAAACCAATAATGCACCCCCACCAGTGCCATGTCTACTCCTTGAGCCATTGAAATACATTTCCCAAACTTCGTCTTGCTGATCACAATCATTCACTGGCTTCTTAACCAAGTTAGGCATCACTATATCAGCTTCTTAAAACATGTAGTTACCCATACTAGAATCCAACACCAAGCCAATTTCAGCACTAGAAGTTTGGCCTTTTGCCCACTCATCTAAAAGTATATCAGGAATATCATCGACATCAATGTGAGGATCATAGACAACAACATGCTCGTCTTGTTCAAAAATTATGCAATTGGCATTTATTGCACTAGGTATATAGGGTTCTATATTGTCTTTTGCAAGTAAATCAGACTTAATGGTTACTTTAGTTCCATACCTAGTACAAAACAACATGTGAGACCAATTAGACGAAAGGTATCCCCCTATTTTAGCCATAAGCTCTCTTGAAAAACATAACCCAAAATACAGAGGCACATCTGCCACATAAATGTCTTGGGAAATTGAAAAATAGGACAAGTATGCAAAGTTAAGCTAGCATCTTTGTTAAGACCTACTATATTAATAGATGAGCCATCCAGCTGGACTACTCCTTTCTCTAAAGGTTCATACTTTAAACCTAACTGATCAGCTACTTGCTTGGGCATCACAGAACAGGTAGTGCTACTATCTACCATACAATTATGCACTCAATTTTTTCCAATAATCAATGAAACATAGAATGAAGGAGGTCTCACACTCTTACCTTGAATCGTAGATTCCCCTTGGCTACTAGGATTAGCAACTTTCCCTTGATCATCATTAGCCATTACAACCTTTTGGGAATCAACAACAATTTGTGAAGGATTTGTACCTTCAAATAATGCCTTTTTAAGTAGATTAGTTTGTCCAGGAATGCTTAAAGAGTCCCACATGGTCATATTCACATTCATCTTCTTCATACTGTCCACAATGTTGTAAGGTACAGTTAAAGGTGCCTTCTGATGTACTTTAGTAGCAGCCGGTTCTTTATTCTTGTGAGGCTGCTCATTAATTGGTAAGACAATAGTTCTTTTCGGTACGTTGAGAATAGGTGTGGATGATGCTTCTACAGTTGCAGGCCCCTTGTTTCTATCAGCTAATTGCTCCACCTCTAGAGCTCTTTTCTTAGCTCGTGTATTGGCTGCAATTGTTGAATCAACATTCACACCACAAAACTCTTCACTTTGCCAATTTAAAAATGTAGTCTCATTAGAATGTATATCCATTTGTTGTTCAGACATATTAGCAGGTGCATCTGGCTATGGACTGACAACATTTTGGACCATAAATTCCTAATTAACTACCCCATTTGAGCATGAGGCTGGGTTATGTGCTTGATTACATAAAGAACACCATTCATTTTCTATCACAAAGTTATTTTGGGCTGGAACCATGTCCTTCATTGGATTTACAACATTAAGAGGATTTGGATTATAAGATTGGAATGGTCTCTGACTAACATTTTGCCTCTGATAAGCACCTTGATAGGGTTGCCTATTTTGCTAATACTGATATCCCTAGTTTTGATAAGACTGATTTGCATTCTGACCTTGCTATTGGTTCTGCTATTGAAAATTCGGCCTTGCCCCTTGATATTGTTTCTTCATGCTGGTCAACTCATTTCCCATAGTCTGTAAAATACTTTCTATCTTCTGCTGACTAGAATTAATCTCTTGCAATTCACTTGATGGTCCTGCAACTGACACTCCCTGACTCACAACAATGGGTAATGCTGATACAGCAGATAAAGGGGCTAAAGATGGCATTTGCAATGGCATATTTGATTGAATTTCAGGGAAGTAGGGCATAGGTGGCCTAGGTGCTAACTTGCCTACTTGAATGAGGTTATTTTCTTCCTTAATAGCTATACTATAATCCTGAGGTAAAGAAATACCCCCATGGACTGTATCATCACTGAGATATCACTATTTAAACTTTTCAAATAGTACAAAAACACATAATCAACAGAAGGCCTTACCGTAGTAGGTATTTTGTTCCAAGTCTTTTGAAATTGGATATTGAAATCCACCATTTGTTCTTGGGGGGCTCTTTTAATGGTTGTTAATTGCTCTACCAAAGATAGGTGATCAGATTTTTCCTCAAAAAATCTGGTGAATTCATCACCAATCTCATCCCATGTTCTTATAGAACCCACCGACAAGCTTCTAAACCATTCCAACGCCTTCTTCTTGAAAGATGCAGCCAACAATCTCACAACTACATTTTCTTGTGTCACATGATGCACATTGCACAATGCTGCCAAATCTTTGATATGTTCAAAAGGTGTTACTAGTCCTTCTCAAGTAAACTTTGGTAACCCTTTTAACACTGCCAATGGAATGTCATCAAGTTGCGCTAGATTAAGGGGACTACCTTGGTTGAACGGTACGAAAGTAAAGGCTCTTGGTGCTGCCATTGAGCTGGAATGCGTTGGTATGCTTGCTGAAGCAGAACTTGAACTGACTGGTACTGAACTTGAACTTGGTTGAGAAATATTTGCTATAGCATAAATACTATTTGTTGAACAATTGAAAGCCCCAAATGAGGAGGCAAAAAGTTTTGTTCTAAGAGTAGGAGATGCTAAATGCCTAGCTAGAGGGCCTCTTCTTCTTCTCCTTTCGTATGAAAACAGTACCTTGTCACTAACACCAGATGGTGTTCACTGAACTCTAGGAGAAGGAACAGTCCTTCTAAGAGTTCTCCCTTTTCTTCTTGTAGGATATAAATGCAAAAACTCTACAGCTTTTGAACTTTTGGTTTCTATTTTTCTCATATAAACAAACACATTGATCCTTTCCTCCACAAAGAGTCGCCAGACATGCCTAAAAGCGACCTCTAAAAGGCTGTTAGCTTATTGTTAGCACATCAAAACAACAAGACTTAGGAATTTTACTTCTGACTCTGTCCCACCGAGCGTGCCAAAATTGTTATCTCCTAGATTTTGCACCCTGTTGAATGTAAAATTCAACAATCCAGTGTAACATGGGAAGACCTCTAAAGCTATGGGTTTCTTGTAAACAAAGGTCAACCTCTGGAGAAGTCTAGATTCCTTTGTGTTATCACCTAACTACTGATCTTTGTAAGGAAAAGGGAGGAGTGCATAAAAATAAAAATTAAATCCTATGGTGATACACCAAATTTTCTCAAAATATGTACAACTACTTAACACATAGTTTTCAATCAACTAATAAAAGATGATATGCACAACTCAATACTCATATGATACTGCATAAACGTTTCATAAGAAAGCTACGATACACACAGTCCTAGAAGGATGATAAATTCTCCTTACAACTAAAATATGTTTGCATCACCAGCATAACCCATAACCTGCAATATACATATCTCCTCTGCTTGAAAGTGCTATTGATGAGACATATTAACAAGGAATAAGAAAAAATTACATGTAAATTTATCAATCATTCAACAAACTCAATGAAACAGATAACTGAGAAGGAAAAAATTGCTTTCTTTATTGATCTCCAATGGTGAAACTCTACCATACAATGTTTGTAAATGAGTTCCAAAACTTAGTATTCTCCTCTAAGGACTTATAGAAGTCACAAAAGTAGAAAATATGCAAGTAAGAACTGTCTACAAAAAGAGGAAAAAATGGCATATATATGAAGACTAAAAGTGTCGCCCCTTTGTTTTAGGGTTTACAAAATATCAATTTTTTCAGAAGGGTCAACCCTCAGATCTTTTGGAAATAAAGCTAATGCATTCAATGTGCATCCTCCATGTCCACGTCGGTGAAAGATCACTCCAGGGATGGCCCTTCAGATCTTTTGCAACCATGCATTTAATATACTAACCTCTGGCCTCCGTGTCCACTCTCGAACTTCCTTGAAGAGTTGCCTTCAATGCCCCTGGAGCATTACCATTAATATCGGTCTGCCTTGCCAGTAGACCTCACAGCTATCCCTGAGACTGACAGCTTCTTCTTTCTTTCAGCCTTCTTCCTACTCAAGATCTTTCTATAGGTTGACTTCCTCTGCAAACAGCTTCAAACCTTCCCATTAGATCTCCACACCATTTTTCACCGAGCTGCTCCATCGCCTTTGATCTCAGAATAAGTCTGTGTTGTTTATGCTCTGTTGATCTCATTCATAGGGGTAGTCAAATAGTCAAATGACTAATGGTTCACCTTTAGTTCTCTCTGATTGGTTGAACATATTCCACGCAAGATCCTCGGTGGTCAAAGATCATTCATTCAGAATTGCATGTCGGTGAGACACTGGCTGTGTTTCCCCGATGTGATTATGCCCTTCAACAGTTATCGACATAGCTTACAACCATCGGCAAGAGTTCATATCGAGCTTCAAAAGTCATACCGATATCGCCTTTTTTGTCACCCAGACCATTGGCAAGACTATATCACTTTCGGCAAGAGGTCTTGCCGAAAGCACCTAACAATAGATAACACTTCAAGCAGACCATCGACAAGACTTCATCGGGTCAGCAAGATGTTACAGCAAGCCCTTCATCTTTCTCCCTGAGATCAAACCTTTTGTTTCAGCAAGACTCTCCTCCAGTCAAGAAAACCTCTCATTGAATTCATTCTGCTTTGGCGAGACCACCAGCAGGCGGCATGACATTACCCTGAAGCTAACCCCCCTTCGCCGAGACTTCAACCATTCGGCTAGACCTCACGGTGAATGCAAATCTTTCTCCCCACTGACGGCCTTGTGAACAATTGTTGGCAAGACTTTCGTCCGTCGACAGGACCTCATAGCGAACAAGGGTTCTTTTCCCTGATGACAATCCCTTTTCGGCAAGACCTCCCGTGGGTTGGTAAGATGTTACAGCGATGATGCCACCATTCGGCGAGCTCATTTCATTTCAGGGAGACTCTAGTTGGTTATTGGGACGTCACAACAAGGCCCCTCTTTTCTTCACGATGACAACTGTTTTCGTCAAGACCTCATAGTGAATGTGAACCATTCTCCTCGATGACGGCCTTGTGAACAACTGTCAATAAGACTTTCATCTGTTGGTAGTACTTTACTCTGAAGCCACCTTGTTTCGGCGAGACCTCGCCGCATTCGGTGAGAGGTTATACTGAGGGCCACATCCTTCGGCGAGACTACCATGGGTCAGAAAGACCTTATGTTGAACCCTTTATCCTTTGGCGAGCTGAGACCATGATCATTCGACTAGACTTTATGCCGAAGGAAAACCCCTTCGGCGAGACTTAAACAAGGTTGGAGAGACATATCCCCAAACACAAATCATTCCCCCCGATGCCATGTGAAGAACGGTCGGTGAGACTTCCCAAGCAGAGAGAGATGTAAAAATTCACAACGACTGAGATCTCTTGGCGACCAGAGGATTTCAAATGAATATAACACAATGCTAGTTGGCAAGACATTCAACTGGTCTCGGCGACTTTCTTCTTTGAGGATTTTTATGCCAGATCCGACTAAGGCATACTTTCCAATAGACCTCCTTGTGAAATGGCAGCAAATGTATGATTTAACCCTTAATGCAAATGCTCCTCCATCTGGCCTTCATGAACTTTTGAAAACATAGATTGCCCCATCTGATTGAGCCCGTAGGTGAAAATTGGGTAACACTTCCCATTTTGCTTTTGCAAAATTTTGAGATATGCCCTAGTTTGTTGCAAGTGTAGCACACACATTTTTCTGACCAAATTGATTTGAACTTATCCTTGATTTGAACTAGTTAGGCTTATATCCAAAAGAATAACATGTATAGAAATAGCCTTGAAAATACTGAGTCATTCCACTAGTATTGAATCTATTCATCATTATATGACTTCTGCACTTAGTAGCTCTATGTCTAAACTTTTTGCAAGCAAAACATTGTCCAGAGAAGAATCCAACATTTTGGTTCATTCTACTTCTACATTTTGTTGCCCTATGACCAAATTTATTGCATGAAAAACAAATACCATTAAAATATGGGTACCTTTGAGCATTAGGTTGCCGAATAGGAATCCTTCTGGTATTACTTCTTTGGTTCTTGATTTTTCTATTATTTCCTTGAGTCTTCCTTTGATTGTCAACTTTGTTGGGAATTTGATTTTCCTTTGAGCTTTGTCCTCCTTCAATTCCTAAACCACCTTTTTCTTTAAAGGGTTTTTGAAATGCAATCAATTCATCAAGCATTGCAGTACTTGTTTTGAATTTGTCCTCATGAGCTCTTGCTTTCTCCAAATCAGATCTTAGAGTTACCACTTCTTGTTCAAGCTTTGTGCATTCATCAATTTTGTTCTGGATTTCATCTTTATGATATTCTTCAATTATTTTCTTTTCTTCCACTTGCACTTTTAGTTTGGTGATGTCTTCATTAGATTTCTTCAATTGATCACTGACTTCTCTATGCCTTTCTTTGAACTTCTTGATTTGCTCTCTTAACTTTCTGATGCATTCATTTGCTTCTTTTAAGTTCTCCCTCAGAGTTTCTATCTCATTTTCACTTTTTTTCTAGGTATTCAAGAGCAACATGGAGTTCTTCAATTGTAGAGATCTCTTCCAAAGGAAAAGGATACCTTTTATCAGCCACGTGTTCAAACTTTAAGATCTTCCATAAGCTGTTAAACTTTTCCAAAGGAACCAAGCTCTAATACCAATTGTTGAACACCCAAAATTTTTACGTGGAAAACCCAAAATGGGAAAAACCACGGTGAGGATTAGCTCATAATATGTTATAAATGGTTATAAGATATTACAGGGCACGCTGCCAAGACTCACTGTCCTTGAAAGGCTCACAACCTGAAGTAATTACAAAAGAGTATGGCTCACTACCTAGAGATGAATTGGTGAAATACACCTTCTATGTGTTGGATTTAGTTCTAATTAGGCTCTAGAATATAAAATCCTACATCAGTTTGCAAGTACTAGCAACTACAACTTCACACAATATTACATAGTCGAACATCCCTACTTATTACTTTTCGCATGTCACATACTACACACATACATCCAGACATCTCTAACCTCAATACAAAAGGATGTTTCATATATACATACACTATTATAACTTCATACATCAATTAGGGTGGCCTAATTAGATGTACACATAATTTAAAATGTATCTTGTCGGCTCATCCCAGAACACCTTTTCATAAAAACAAAATGTGCAAAGCATAAATTAGGTCAGCCCAAACCTAATAAGGAATTATTTAAATCACCAATGAATCGTACACCACATAACTGTGTCGCTCAAAAGAAAACTCATACCATTTGTACAATTACTGAGCAAAATATTGTAAGCCAAACTTTGTCATTCATATCTTCCATCCCTTTCAACAATTTTTTTTGAAAGCTTATCCAAAGACGCAACTAATAGTATTAATCATCATATTAAAATCTCATGGAGTGATCTTCTATTGAGAGCATTTCCAAACCAAATTATTAGATCAAAATAACAAAAACATAGTTTTTCCAGATCGACAAAACTGTTACCAACTAAGTTGGCATCCATGAAAACACACTAAAGAGCTTCTTCTTCATTTTTCCAATAGGTTCTACCTAGTGTGGCCATGAGACATAATTATGGGAAGTTGAGGGTCTATCAACATCAATTTATTTCCCCTCTTTATCTAGTGGGTAGGAGGAGGGATGTAAGAAAATGGCATAGGTTGGGAGACCACATGAGCATGAGGTTGATCACTTAGTATGGGTAACTTTTATTGTATTAATAAAGATATATGAATAGAAATTTTATTAACCACTAGAAGGAAAGGGGCCACAAATGCACACAGAGGTTCTTGCACCATGGGTTTCTTTCAATTTACTATTGAAGAGGTATGTGGGAGAATTGAAGAAACCATAAAAGGGTGAGATATTAAAGGGGGAGGTCTATGTGGTAGGGGTGGATTTCATCCTATAGCCTGAGAGGTAGGGGAGGAATTGAAAACACCACTAAATTCCATGAGAAATATTGATCTCTTTACCACTGAAGGGGTGAGTGTAGTGTCAAAAATTGCATTCTTGTGCAATTTCACATTTACAATTTGAACTCATCTAGATTTAAAAATTAATGATTAAATATTATATCTTGATATTCAAAGATTTTATAATTCCATGATCAATAAGCATAAAATATTACCAACTCACAGTTTGAAAATTAACAAAATTCTCCTAGACTATAGCTTTACGTGTAGACATCTATGCAACATACTAATGTCCAATGGATTTTTGAAATTCAAAAGCACACTTTCCACATGGACTATTTAAAACACATTTCATAATTCTCAAACAAGAAATTAATACCTCTTCTCACCTATTCAAGAAAAAAAACTATTCCTTTTTCTCATTTGGTACAATGTATTCTCACTTTTGCAAGTTCTCTCTCTCTCTCTCTCCCTTCCTCATCTATGAAAAACTCTACAAAAATTTCTATAACTACTCCAATAATACAAAAAGAAAGCTTCTTGGTTATTGTGATCTCCTTATTTGCAACATCTCAAGCTCCCTAATCAACTCTTCATTTTCAAAGATCAATAAAAAATCTCATAAGGGGATCCCAAGCTACTGATAATGCTCTTTGTTATGATTTTTTATTATTCTATGTTGATAGAATAAATATTTGAATCTGAATAATCTATTTATCATTTTATCAAATCTATCTAAATCACATGGTGGTTTTCCCTATAAATCAAGGTTGATGTGCCATATCAATTATTTTCTTTGTATCACTTCTTTTAAACTCCTAATGTTGTTAAGATTTAAAAGTTATCTTTTTTATAATCTTTATCTCTGACTATCTATGGAGGTTGGAAGAAAAAAATGGGGGTTTAAAGCACTCAAACTCCTAAACAATCCCCAAAATTTTTCTAATCTTTGTGTGTGTGCAAGTTAGGATACTTCTAGTACTTGAAGTGGAAATTCTAGAGAATTTGGGACTAACTGTGGAAAGATGACAACACAATGCAAGGGAATCCATGCTACATTTTGGCATCTTAGAATAAGATCTTATGCATCCAATTCCAAGTTCCTCTCTGTTAGAACTAGATTTTTATTTATCTCTACTGTTTGTGTAAATCAATTTTACTCATTTCCTTATTACTAGTTAGTTAAAAATTAAGTAGATTTCTTTCAAAATAAATCTTATCCTTATCATTCCTTTTATAAAATATTTTCATTTTTTTTTGTAAAAAATATAGTATAATTTATGCTATCTTGAGTTAATATAAGTACTTTTTATTTATATCAGTATCTTATTTAAAATTAAAATTCCTTACGTTATAGTGAGGAAGGGAATAAAAAAATCATGGAGAATGGGAAGTTGAAGGGGATATAGCTAGGGAAGATGAGGAAGAACTACTAAAAATATTTATATGGATCAAAAAATGGGTTAAGAGCTCAAATCCTAAACAACAACCACAAACTATTTAACTTAAGCATAAAATCCAAATCCAAAACAATGAAGCACAAAATACATAAGACACTATAAAATGCAAACAAAAAATTTACATTCCTATGTCAAAGTTGGTTCACCTCCATTTCTCTTCTCTCTTTCGCTTTTGAAGTTGTGAAATGTAGCTCTCAGATTTGGAGTACACAATTGATAGGATCGTGACAATAATAATGGCAAAATTTTGAAGATTGTGGTTGTCAAATGAAGAAGCGAAGATCAAATTTATAAATGAAGTTGGCATGATGAATGGACAAGATCAAATAGAAGATCAAATGAGACAACTTGCATGGGAAAGTTGCTCATTTTCGAATTAGAAAAATGGAAGAGAAATGGAAGTGTTGAGTGAAGCAAAAAATAGAAATAAGTAAGAGTTAAGTGGAGAAAAATGTGGAAATGGAAGAGTTAAGTAGAGAAAATCAGGAGAAGATGTAAGAGTTGAGTAGAAGAAAGGATTAGTTAAGTGAAGAATGAAATAGAGCAACTTTTGGAAATAAATAAATAAAATTTATTTATTTTCAAAGTCACATGAATACTTAATTATAGAGGAAACTTTAGGTTAGCATAATTAAATAAATAATAATATTTATTTAATCATATATGAGATTGAATTAGGGATTAAATAATTAAATAATAATTATTTAATCGACAAAATGATGAAAAAGGAAGAAATTAGGATAATCAAATAATTAACATTATTTAATTATAAAAGTGCGAAGAAAACTAGAAATTGGTTTTGATGAGGGCGCAGCTCGAGACTTAGAAAATAACCCACAAATAAGAGAATAATTTTATTATTTAGAAAATGGAGCTTCTTACATGCAAAGGATCTCAAATCCCCAATTTCTATAACACATGCAAGTTATAGAAAGCTACAGAATAACCCTTTCGCAATATGCGAGCTTGTCCCCAAAAAGTTGCCCAAAAATTAGAAACCCACCCATAAATAGAGCTCCACATTAGTTTGGAGCCAAAACAACATTCAAATTTGAGTTTAGGCAGTTTGGCGCTGAAAATTTACAACATGAAATTCAAATTTCAAAAGAGCATTTGCAATTGTATCTTCTAGAAAGTGCGCCAACTTCCCTGGGCCATAACTTTTTTTGATCGGGGATTTCTGATTCATGACTGTTTGAACCGTTGGAAAGGTTTGAAGTCAATAGCAGCGTTTATGAAATTAAGCTATGCTGATTTGAGGAGAGAAGTTTTGGGGCCGATCCGGGGAGCTCTAAGTGCCTCAAATCTAACTTTCGGAAGATTTAGGGTGCAAATATGGGAAACTAAAGCTACAATATCTTTCAACCGAGGAATAGAAAATAAAAACCGTAAATTAGGAATTTCATTATGACGAAAAGGGTATCAAAAAATGTAAAAACATCTAAAAACTGAGAAACTTGAAATTTAACTATTTTGGGTGATGCAAGATTGCCCTTACACCACTAGATGCTCTACATCAAACACGAGGTAATTTGAGAAGTGACCCCGTCACGTCTCGGATGGTGGAGGAAAACCCAAATGGTCAACCTCTGCCTTAGGACACCAGGATGAATCTTCAACAGGCCTTCCTTTCCATTTCACCAGATATTCTTCATACTACCTGTTCCCGGTACTCCTTCCCACATGACTATCGAGTTTCTTCAATCTCCTTTTTTGAAGTAGGTGTTGGAATCCTGCTTTGTTCCATCAATGGTCCTTTGCACCACCCTTCATGATACTCTGTCAAATCTAAAATGTTGAACCACGAAATGTTGAATCCATCCGACAACTCTACCTCATATGCATTCCCTGAATCATGCCTCTTCAAAATTTTATAGGGACCAAACTTCTTCATCTTCAATTTGTTATAAGTTCCCACTGGAAACCTTTATTTCCTCAAGTGGACCATCACTTCATCACCAATCTAAAACTCCTTATACCTCATCTTCTGATCTGTCTTAGCCTTATACTGCATATTCATCTTGTTAATATGTTCTCTTACCTTCTCATGTATATCCTTGATGTGTTCTACAAAATATTCAACTTCAACACTTATTTTCTTCACTTGGTCCATCTTCCTCAATTCTAGAGTTGTTCTGGGGCTACCTCCATACACAATCTGGAATGGTGATCTACCAGTGCTTCTGTTGATAGAATTGTTGTAAGAAAATTCTGCCTGGGGTAAGATCAAGTCCCATCCCTTGGGTTTATCTCCTACCAAACATCTCAATAGGTTACCCAGACTCCTGTTAACAACCTCTCTCTGCCCATATGTTTGTGGATGGTGTGCAAAATTGAACTTCAGCTCTGTCTTCAGCTTCTTCCACAAGGTCCTCCAAAAGTACCCCACAAATTTGGTGTCACAATCTGAAACAATACTCTTTGGCAGACCATGTAGCCTCACCACCTCTTTGAAGAACAAGTCAGTAATTTGGATTGCATCATGGGTCTTCTGACATAGAATGAAAAGTGCCATCTTCGAAAACCTATCAACCACCACAAAGACTAAATCATTCCCTCGTTGTGTCCTTGGCAAACCAAGAACAAAGTCCATACTTATATCCTCCCAAGGCCTCTCTGGTACAGGTAAGGGTTGATATAAGCCTATATTCTGGCTCACTTCTTTAGCAATCTGACATACCCTGCAACGCTACACAAAATTCTTCACATCTTGTGATAACTGAGGCCAATAATAATGCTCACTGATAATGGCAATGGTCTTATTCCGACCAAAATGTCCTGCCATTCC
>VDFB02056351.1:39084764-39153850 GCA_007258455.2 Sequoia sempervirens | reverse complement strand
CCTTCTTTGTACTGGATTGAGATGATCATAGCACCTTTGAGTCAAGAGATAATGAACATCATCATCATACCACTCGCCAGGAGAAACACCTTCTAAAGTATAAGCCTGGGCTGTAAGATTAGGGCCTGTCTTTGCCATTGTCTTTGTGAGCCCCTGCCCTCTCACTAGCTTCATGGGTTGAATTTTCATATTATACTCTTGTAGCATAGTTACCCACTTGGCCCTATGTTCTCCCAGTTCATTCTATATCAATAACAACTTGACTGCAGGATCAGGAACTATAGCAAAGATCTTATTTCTGAGGATGTAATGTCTGAATTTTTTGACTGCCCTAACTAAGGCATAAGCCTGCTTGTCCACATTTGGGTACTTCAGCTCTGCATCCTTCAATGGTGTGCTCATGAATGCTATGGGATGTTCATTGCCTCGGTTAGATTTCTGGGTTAATATAGCAGCATAGGAGTGGTCAGAAGCAAATGAATATATGTAGAATGGTTTAGTATAATCAGGACTTACTAGAACTAGAGCTTCAATGATAGCCCTCTTTATCTTAGCAAATGCTTCCTTCGCTTCTACATTCCACTCCACCTTGGCCTCCTGCTTCAACATTGCATTCAGTGGATTAACTATTTCTGCGAACCCAGTGATGAACTTCCTAACAACATTGATCTTGCCGAAGAATGACTTCATTTCCTTTTTACTAGCAAGTGGTGGAATCTTGAGAATAGCCTCTATACGATCTAGATCAATTGCAATCCCCTTTTCAAAAATAACATGCCCTAATAACTTACCTTTTGTTATCCCAAAGATGCATTTCCTTGGGTTGAGAGAAATCCCAAACTCTCTACATTTCTGGAAAACTTTGCATAAATCTGAGATATGATCACTTCTCCTTTTGGAAAAGATCGTCAGATCATCGATGTAGATGATTATGCACTTCCCAATTATATCTTTAAAGACTATGTCTATTGCTCTCTGGAATGTAGCTCCAACATTAATCAAGCCAAAAGGCATTCTTCTATAAGCAAATATGCCCCACTTAGTGGTGAAAGTAGTCTTGTGTCTGTCCTCGTACTGTACCATAAATTGGTTGTATCTTGAATAGCCATCCAAAAGGGACATCATCTGAGATCCATTAACAATCTGGAGCACTTCATCCAGTGAGGGCACTGGATAATTATCCTTTTTGGATGCCCTATTTAGGTTCTTGAAATCCACACATAACCTAATTTCACCATTTTTCTTCCACACTGGGACTAGATTTGTGACCCAAGTAGAGTGTCTAACTAGGAATATGATTCTCACAGACAACAGTTTCTGCACTTCCTTCTGTATTATGGGTTCCAGTAGAGCATTAATAGGCCTCTGCCTCTGTCTGAAGGGTTTCACTCCTAGATTGAGAGGGATGGTATGGGTTATGATTGATGTATCATAAGTCTTCAAGTCCTCATAACCCCAGGCTATCACGTCTTGATATCTATGTAGTGCCTCTAGAAGATTCATTTTCTTTCTTCTGGGGTGCACACTTTACCAAGGAAGATGTTTTTGACATCATCCTGGGATCCTATATTATACTTGTCACATTGTCCACTGATGGATTCTTTCCTGGCATCCTGTTCCTAATCCCTGACCTTATCTAGATCAAAGATTCTTTCTAATTGTACCATTCCTTGGGGAATTGTATTGGTCTTCAGATTAATTACCCCTTCCAAGTCCATTTCTGCCTCTTAAGGCTTAGTTTCATCAATGATCTGAGAAGCAAAAACATCTGTATTTGTGATAAAATATAGAATATTCTTATCGTCTTCAAATACCTATAAGTTGGTAACGTTATTAGGTACTGAGGGTACTGGGGTCAGCTCCACCGTAAACTTCTTTAACCTAGAGAGAGATAGAGGTTGCAAGGTACTTGCAGCCTGAGCAAGAGAATCAGCTGACTTTAAGGAATTAACTGAATGTTGAAGGCATCAAATCCTTCAATGAGGTCCCACACTCTATGTCTATAGTTAGTCATTCTTCTATCATGGCAGGAGTACTGCCTCCTAACTTGCTTGACTACTAACTCAGAGTCCCCAAAAACTTGCAAGATCTTAACCTTCTTCTTCAATGCCATTAACAATCCATGAACCAAAGCATCGTATTCTGCCACGTTATTCATACAGTGGAACTGAAGTCTATGAGTAGCAAAAAAATGTCTTACCTTTCAGGCTAATTAGCTCAAAGCCTGCTCCAACTCCTTGTTTTGATTTGGTCCCATCGAACCTTAGAGTCCAGCAAACAACACCTATAGAGATTTCTGCTTTTTCACTTACATTGTTGTTGCTAGATGGCTTTTTAAAAGGCATCACTCCTTTTCCTTTATGGTTTCCTTGGACATTGATTGGGACTACAGGAGTGGGATTAGTATAGTTTTGTATTTTTTTTACTACAGCTTGGCATAGACAACAATCCAATTATGGATGTGAAGCATTATGTACCCTGCACCAATTGGGAAAAAGTAACTCTTCAAAGTTCATTCTTCTTCCTAACTAAATCTGACCTTCAATACATTTTTGAATGAACTCTTGAAAACTGTCTAGCAAAGCCAGCTGATTATCTTCTGGATCATCATTACTTTTAGCTGGTTCACCATTGTCTTTAACTGGTTCCACTAGGGCTTCAACACCTCTAGACTTTGTCATGAGGTTATGAGACACTGTATGCAACATAAGGACCTCCTCCAAATCTAGTTCTTCATGGGGAGCAACAAGCATATAGTTACCCATACTTACTTCTGATACCAGAATTTCAGTAGAGGTTTTTTGATACTCTATAATCATATACTTCATTCTGGGTTCTCTTTCAATTCTAATATGGTTTGGCACTCCTTTCTAGGGAAGCCACATATGGGAGTGATCAGTCGAAACATATCCATTCAAAGCCCTGGTAAAGTCCCTTCCCAAGATTAGGACATAAGCATTAGGGATATCAGCCACTTGTATATTGATAACCTGTTGAATTCTAGGATCAGAAGCAATCTACATGTGAATCATATTCAACTCTCCTACAACATTGACTTCAGTCCTATCCAATTGTGTGACTTTCTTTTGAGAATCAGCAGGGGTGATACCCATAGCTCTATAGACACCAAGGGGCATCACATTGGTTGAAGCACTAGAATCCAGTAGACAATTATGCAAATTTTTACCAAATATTCAAACATAAATCAAGAATGGAGGTGTTTCTGTCTTCCCTTGAAATAAAGTTAAGGGAGTATCTACTTGAGCAACCTAAGATTTATCCTTTTCTTTCCCAGTATCTCCAAGGGGCATATGGAATTGGTTACTATTCTGATTTTGTCCCCCTATTAACTGAGGACTATAAGCCTTATTGAAATTTTTGCTAACTAGTTTATCTTGTGATATGGAATTCACATCATAAAATCCTAAAACTACATTCCTAATGGATAGAACTCTTAATAACTCAAGTGTAGATAGATTTACCTTCATTTTTTTGAGTTCCTTAGCAACATATGTGGCCAATTGTTCTTCATTTAAATCAGTAGGGGTCTCCCTTGGGTACTCCACCAACTTTTCTTTATTGGCATCAACATGTCCTAGATCTTGAGATAAATATTTCCTTGACACCTAAGGCAGTGGTGGGTTATTGCTAGCATTAGGGTTTGGAGGCCTGTTGAAATTATTCAGTGAAATGGAAGTAGTAAAGGGACCTCCAGCCTATGGGCGCTGGTGTGGCAACTCCCTCAAGTCATATTTCTTAGCAGATCTCTGGAAAGTCTGCACTTCTTCAACATAAGCCTCTTCTTCATCTCTGGGACCATTATCATTCACTGGACTCTGATCAAATAACTGTCATTTCATCTCCATTGCATACCTGGTCTGTTTCTTCCTCCCAGTGGTCAGATTCCTCTTCAAGTACATTCTCCTTACTTTGGGGAAAATGAGCATGATTCAACACCAACACTGGTGAATCATAAGGAATCGAGGGTACTATTTCCTGACAGCTTGCATTGTTCTCCACCTCATACTGAAAGATTGAGGCTGTTGTTTGGAATTCTTGACAATCTAATTAAGAATGTTGACTTGTTTTGTGGAGCCTACAACATTCAGACAAGGTAGCCTCAGCTAGATACACACTGCCAGAAGGCTTTTCTTGATTAACTGGTTGATTGACAGGCTGATCCAATGGGGTGGGAACTCCTCCATTATTGGGTCTTGTGTTCTAGGTCTTGTTTTGTCCTGATGGCTATCTTCTGTTGAATCCTTGTCCACCACCTTTCCCTCTGTCAAAGTTCTAGCCCGAGGATTTCCCCTTATCATAGTTCTGCCTTCTATCATTATTATATCCTTTGTCATTGTTGTATCCTCTTTCATTGCTATATCCTCAATCACGATGTTGCCCTCTATCAAAGTTTTGTCCTTGTGGGTTCTCTCTATTTCGATTAAACTACATATTCTTTTTAGCAGCTTGCAACTGACTATTCTGATTTCTCAAGTAGGTTACTTCCATATTCAACTTCTTTATTTGTTCAAACAATTCATCCTATCTCTCCTTGTCAGGATTATTATATGGCGGTTGGTTTGCATTGTTCTGAGGATATCCTACTGTAGCACTAGCATTCAATGATTGATTCAGGACTTTAGAATTCTACAAATATTGGGGATAACTTTCCTGAGGCTGTGAATGCAGAGGTTGATTCACATTTTGCTATGGGTAGCTAATTGTAGGGGAAACTTGTCTCACAGAAGGTCCTAGGTGAGGGACCAGAGGAAACTAAGGTAATGGATTCATGATTGGGGTATGGCTGGCAAGGGCTTGGTTGAGAGCTGGAACTTGTCTAGGGTGAGCAATAGGTCCTAATGAGGGTAAAGGCCCAGATAGATGCTGCCTTAGATTAGTGCTAACTTTAACAGCTTCTACATATGCATCAAGTAGATTAGCAGGGGGGTTGTTACTCCATTTCATGAAGGTAGCCATCAAACTATCAAGTTCCTCATAATAGACTTCTAAGGCCATGGGTTCATCAACAACATAAGGAGCCTGCAGTCTGGTGTAAGCATGATGAAACCTATTATTGAAAGATGCTATAGGTTCATTGACCTCCCTCTTGACATTTGTAAACTGAAGATAGAGCTCATTGGGACTGATGGGAATACGAGACTTCTACAAAAATGCAGTCTCCAACTCAGTCCAATGCTCGATAGACCCATCAGGCAAATGGTTGTACCAATAGAACGCATCTTCCCCTAATGAATAAGGAAATAATCTACAAGCCACATCCTCATGATTTATCCCTCTGTCTTTAAGGCTAGTCTGAAAGATTCTAACATGTTCCTCAGTAGTCCTATTGGGATCATTAACATGGAATTTTGAACAAAAGTGTTCAAGATTTTTGGGCATGACATTGTAAACAACAAAACTCAATGGAGATGGGTTGGTTGCTAGAAAATCCATTGGTGGAGGTGGGGGTGGAAATGGCTGATTTATGACTAGTTGAGGTTGTGGACTGGGACTGCCCTCAGACTCAGATGAACCTAATGAAGATGAGGATGATGGAGATGTGGGAGGTGGATGGGATGATGATGATGATTCCCTTCTATTGGTCCTTCTTGACCTAGCAAGGTCTGGTAATTTATGAAATTCTTCCTCTCCTAGAGTAGATCTTGTTCTTCTTTTGAATCTCTCAGGAGAGATGGCATTCAAAAATCAATCCAACCTACTTATTTAGGCCCTCCTTCTAGCGCTACTCCTATTAATGGTGTTTTTTGCACAACAACAACTCAGGAAAAATATAGAATCTTGTCTCTCTTGAAAGGTAAATCTCTATTAGCAAGCCTCAAGAGATAACCCCAAGGTCTTTAGTGTCAGTTCTTGATGATGCACAAACAACTCAGTGACAAATGTGAAAATGTTGGTAATCACAATTGGACCTTACTACAAGCAAACTACTGGATCTCAATTTATCAGATCTAACAATATGATGATACTTCAATCCTAAATTTAACCCAATAATTAAAGAAATAGAAAAAGATAAGGGTTTGAAAGAGATTTCTAAATCTAATATTACTCCTAAAATTAACAATGAAAGTAACCAACACTCGAAATGGACCAATCCTTCAAAACTAATCTCTACTTGACCCAGATAAATCTACAATCTTACATAAAATAGTGCAATCTTCTGAGGTGTTAAGATTTTCAAATCATGAACATTCCTTAAGCAACCCTATTGTAGTTGAAATGAACAAATCCTCACAATCAAACTAAGCACATAGAATATGGGGTCTAGGCTAACTTTGCAAAGCAAGTAATAGTCAGTTGGTTGCAAAAAGTATGGATTGAAGGATTGCTACAACATTCAAGTATTAAATCAAAAACATTATTGAATCAAATCTAATCTAAATATTAACCTCCTCAAATCAATTTTAAAGATAGAAGAACAAGAACCATGCAAGACAAGAGAAAACAAGTATGGCACCAAATCACAATGTCATTCCTTGTATTCAAATTGTACACTGTAGCAACAATTCCAACTTTCTATTACAATATTTGCTTGAGAGAAACCATTTTCTAACCCTAACCCTACTTGATTCGCCTCTAACTACTTTTCTCTCTTCTACTTCTCTATTCTAACTACTGAACTTTTGAACCCTTACAAATGAGGCCAAATACCCAAATATAGAAACCCTAGAAAACCCGTCAGCCCAACAAGAGCCTTGCAACATTAATGGCACAACAACTCGACCAAGAGGGTCTTCAAAATAGGTTGAATAGGCATTAAATGCATGTCCTGTCCAAGTCATCCTGATTGTCGTAGTGCAGTTTAGACCAATGCACAGGAAGATAATAGGGAAGCAAAAATCGCGCCACAGCCTATCATGAACTCCCTTTCCTATTATACGTATTCAGACCCAACACTTTATGAACTTTCAAGAATGTCTCATCCAGGCTAGCTACTGGTGGCAAGGGAAAATCCCTAAGTCAATACTTGATGGATGCAACTTGTTCTCTTGAGTGTTTGACCAACTTATCCCAATCCACCTTATACACCAAATAATTATCAATAACTGCAAGGTAGGTGGGCGCATCATCTAACTAATGCTCAGAAATAGAAACATCATTAAGTGGTGCATAAACATCTTGCCACCATTTTCTCAACTGCTCTAGGTTCAAATACTCCTGCATTCCTCAATCCAACCACCCTGCTGAGAAGAGTGTCATAATATTCCCTTTTGAACTTTATCCTGAAAAGTTGTTTGGGTAGTTTGGAATAGTGAGACTTGGGCTTCTCTAGCCAAGAATTGATGAACTGTTGAGACTTAACAGTTTGTTCTTTGTAGAATTCGTTGGCGGACCCCATGTTGAATGCCACCACATAAGATCTATCTGGCATATCAAAATTTTGAGCAATAGAGACAGGGTTGAGATTTTCTATTACTCTCCCTTGAGGACTGATAATCTTCTGAGTGTCCCGATCATAGTGTCTGGCACATTCTAGGACAAGCTCATAGCATTGCACTGTTGAAGGGAAACTAACCACATGTACCAAACCTGACTCCATCCTTCTAGCCACCAATGGAAGATCTTTAGCTGCCATTCTTTCTTTGAACCCTTCATAATCCCACAATCCAACATTAGTGTTAGTCACCTCTAACCAGATTGATGTGACTTTTCTCTTAGGAATCTTGCTCCTCACATCCATTTTGATCCTTTCTTCCTTAGACATAGAGGATCCATCTACTACCTTGCTAGATTCAGCCTATATCCATCAAGAAAATCACAATAAAAACCATAGGAAAGTAATATTAATTCATCAATACACCATTAGAATGCATCTCATATAGACAAGGTGTTGTTAAATTTCTCACAAAATGATCACACAAATTTTGGGTTTCAGGACCATCCATGGAATCTGAGCCAGAGAGGAACTTTGGGAAATTCCTTACCAATCGAATTCCAATGGAATAACTAGGAAACACCTACTTAACCATTAAAATCGATCATTATCAACCAATAATCCACATGGGGAGTCCAAATATGACATGAAATAATCATTGAATTCATCATAAACCATAAACAAATCCAATAATCTCACGTTCTATTACATTCCATTAGATTTTAGGAAAAATCCATCTAGGGAGGATTTTTTAAAAGAATGAGCCAAATTGCTGGCTACAAAAGATCTAAGAGGCATCGAATTTCAGGAGAATCTAGGCTCAACGGAAATCCATGGATAAGGCAAGTTCTGAACCGATTAGTACAAAAGAAAATCCCTTAGCCAAACAATTTTCATTCGAGATGAGGTTACGCCGAGGGGGACATGTCTTGCCAACCATTGATGAGGAAATTCATGTCAATGAGAGACTTTCTTTGGGGTGAATTCATGGCGAACCATTTTGGTCTCACCGACTATCGGGGTCCAGTGAATACTTTGGTCAGACAAGAGTTTTTCGATATGAGGTCTTGGCGAACTTGAGGTGTCTTACCGACAGGTGATAAACACATCGATATGACCAACAGGTAGTCGGGGTAAGGTCTTGCCAAACTTCCTTGGTCTCACTGACTAGTGATATAACATAAGAGACCTTTGGTGTGAGAAAGACACTATCACAATGAACATATGGACTTAGGAGGGCTTTCGATGTAATGTTTTGAGTTTGGCTAGAGGTCCCAGCGACTACATAATGTTTCGCTGATGTAGAGTTCTATCGGTATAACCTCTGGCCGACAATATGTGGTCTCCTCGAAAATGATCTAGGCTTGCTAAGAAAGGAAGGATTCATTATGAAGTCCTGGTGACTGTTAGTAGTCTTGCCGAAAGTGAAGGTCTCAGAAAGAGTAGTGAGCTCACCGAAAGGTCTCTCCAAATAGACAGAGTCTTCCTGACTTTGAAGGGCACTCGACGAGAACAAAATATGTTCGGTGAAAGGTCTCGCCAAAAGGGGGAGGTCTCAACAACAAAAAGAAAAATTGGCAAGATGAAAGGAGCCCACTATGAGCTCTTGGCGACGAGGGTTTGTCTTGCCGACAGAAAGACTTTTCGGCGTGAGAATTACAGTGTCCTAGCGATCAAATACAAACCCATGAAGGGCTTCAGCAAGACACAAGATTACCAAGGTGATATCTCCCAGACTTCGAAGGGTCACAGTGAAGGAAATCTAGAAGGGACGAATTATCTCAAAGGGATGTAAATCCTGCATTGTGACGCAAAGTCACAACTTAACCCAAACACTGGAATTTCAAACATTTAAAATTAGAGCAAGTCAGGGATGGGCCTTCAGAAGGTTTTCTCTGCCGTCTAAGCCTACTCAAGAGCATACTCAAGAAAAATGATGATGCCCTAGGTTAAAATCCCATACATCTGCCATTACAACACAGGCGAGCTTACGACTACGGTAATTCAAATGCTGACGTCATGCTAGGGGAAAATGACATCATGATTTTTAAGTAAGTTCACTAAAATGCAAATAGGCCAACAAACTCATAAATCACTTAAGGGATCATAAATTAATCGATCGCTACATAACCCTAGTCATGAAGCATCCAAATATTCAGGAATTCAAGTCCTAGAAGCTCTTATAACATCAATGCGCTATCCCCAATCATAAATTCAAAGCAAAGCAATGAAACACATACCATTACAAAGTGGAAATCGATCCCAAAATTAGCAAAGGAGAAGAGAATGGTGCCCACAAATAACAAGGGCATGAACGCACAAGAAAACATCACCAAATTGATCAATTCAAAGCCAAATGCCCCAAAATCCCAACCAGTCACTCGCAGGAAAGCACTTCTCAGCTAAATGAGGGAAAATAAGAAGCAAGATGGTAGAAAAGACCTCAGAATCAAGTTAAATACACCCTTAGAACATGCATAGAGTCATTAATGCAATCGACAAGAAAACCAGAGAAGGAATTTAGGAATCCGACAACAAGGCAAAATTTGGGAAAATCCAGTCCCCACGGAAATCCATGAATACTGAAAATCCCTGAACAACAAGGTCCAGCTAGAGTTGAAATGGGATCCGAGAAAATCTGACCAGGGTGGAAAATCCTGAATCTGGGTAAAAACCCAAAATTCATCAAGAACTTAAGATTTTCAATGAATAACCTTGGGAAACACTTAGGCAATCAAAATAAACATTTAAGCACATGCCTAAAAAAAACAAAACCTCAAAAAAGAAAGGGCCAAAACACCAAAACCAGGAACGAAAGAGGGTCCCTGCCTTCAGCGGGGTGTGTGGGAAAAAATTGTACAACAGGAAGCCAAGAAGAAACCAAAAAGAGAGTAGGCCAACATAGAGAGCACCCAATTTGTCCCATTACACCCAATAGGACCATAAATAAGCCCATCCTCCAACCAAACCTCCTTAGAAAACCCAAAGCACACTTAGTAGTTGCAAGGAAAAATAAGTGCTCCCCATAAAGGCCATAGCTAGAACCCTTAAGAAGAAATACAAAGGGCAGGCCAAAAAGTAGTCAGAAACCAAAGGATCAGCAACAGCCTCCACCCTATCCTGATGAAGAAGCAAAATTGTTTCCTCCCAAATGGATGACAACAACTTGCTCAACACCACCTCCACCTGATTGGAAGATGGAAACAACCAACACGAAGCTGTCACAACCCAACAACACAATAATAGCAACCTGTCCAACCACAAGTCGCCTCCCATCAGTAATCCATCTGCATCCTCTGAATCATCTCCTTCTCCACCTGCATCATCTCTAGAATTCAAATTTCCCTCTCATCCTCTCCATTTTCTACTATCGCTTCATTGTATTGTTAATATTATTGATAATTCACATTTTCATCATCTACAATATCAAACATGAACTCTCACAATAGTTGATGAAAATTCATACTATTAAATCATGTAAACAAGTAGAACCTAACTCACATTAATCTAGTAAGGGAATATAATAAAAATATTTTAAGAAATATTTTGATCACCAAATAATATTGACATCCTAATTTATTGGGAACATAGTAAAGTTTTAATAAACATACAAATACTCTTGTAAATTTAAAATAGAGAATGAATATTACATCAAAAAGAAAATTAGTCTAGCTAAAATCTCATCTAGATATAATGCAAAGGGAAAAAAATCATACAACCATGTCTACTTTAATAATTAATAACTAATTAAATAAATCCCATATGATACTCTAAAGAAAATATTTTCAAAGAATGTGAAAACATTTAATAAGTAATACAATAATTAACTAGTCAAGAATAACAAGTTAGAAAATATAACATTAGACATTTTACATTTATCTTCCCTTGATGTTAGTCAATTATGGAGACATCTAGATCATGAAGAAGATAATTTCAATAAATGACAATTTCTCTACATTTTTTAAACAAAAAATAACATAGAGACTCAAGAATAAACACCCCCAATTTACTCCAAAGAATAAAATAAACTAGAGGGAATGCATATATAGATACCTTTTCCATGCCTACATTTCTACATGTTGATTGAACATAAAGAAGAAAAATAATTCTCAAATAAATAAAATTATAATTATTATCATGCTCAACATACAATGCACATTGAATAAATGTCAGAGAAGGGAAACAATGCAAGTGGGTGCTACAGAACCCATTCCACACAACCTATGATGGTGGTTAACTAAACTAGGGTTTAGTTTCTCTATATGAGACACCTCAAGGAAAACCAAAAGGGCTATCCATTTTAGGTTTTTTATGTGGACGTTGAATGGTGAAGTCTTCAAAATGAGACCTAGCACTTAGAGCTAATTTAATCTAAGTAGGTTAACTATAATTAAACAAAAATTTATTCTAATTGACTAACATTATTCTTAGTAGATATAACTTTAAATAATCAACTTAAAAATTTATTAAACTATTCTTATTAATTTAATCTACCTCTTTAGAATTAATAAAATTTATTTAATTAGTCCATCTCCTGATTTGAATAATAATTAAGATGATAATTTAATTTTAAAAAAAATTAAAATTACTATGTAAAATGGGAAATAATCATAATCTCTATCTAGATTCTATTTTATTCAAATTCCTTCAAAATATATATTTTAAAAGTTAAGTTAATTTAATACCATCATAAATTATTTAAAAAAAAAACCATTATGAAAAAAACTAAATCTACTCATTAATTAGTTTATCTAAGGATTTCATTTATTTTCTCCATAATTTAACTTGGACTAATTACTATTCAAAATTCTACCTAAAAATTTAGGTTTTACCCAATTTAATTTATTGATCTATTCTCTTATATGCAATTTAGCACAGTAAAATACTTTTTTTCTCACTTAGTTAAATGATATTACTATTTATTTGATTAGCAACCCTAACTATTAGGGAAACACTAAGAAACCCTATTTTTATTTATTATTATTTTCCCACTTCATTTCCTCTTTCAAGACTTTAAAGGTGAAGCTCATAATAGGGAGAGAGAAATCTTCTCTAAGGCCAATAGTGTTTTACTAATTATATTATTTTCTCATTTATCTCTTTATCTAGTAATTTATTTCATAGCTCTATATTTTGATTTGTTTTGACTGTGTAACATCTTTTGTGAAATTTTTCTAGAAAATATATTCATAATGAATATATAAATGTGTACATTTGTAGTATTTCATAATATATAATTTAATTTAATGTAATGCAATTTTTATCATATAATGTATACTCTTTCTATATTAATCAAAATATTATAAAAAAGAATATATATAATATTTTATCTTTGTGGAAAGTTATAGGTATAATTATTATAGAGTTGAATTAATAAATTTAAGAGTTGAATAAATTTATAGTGTTGATTTATATAGATGAAAACACAATGAAACAAAGAAAGATTAGTAGTTGTGGCAGGGGGAATTCAACCTCCATAGTGGGAGTTCATGCCCCTTATAGGGGTCATGACTCCCACTGCAGGGTTACTTACCTTGGAGGGGTTGGTGGAGGTTCTATCCCCCACATGCCTAAGGGACTATGGAGAGTAAGGTTCCCCCACCTCCTTGTCACAATGAGTGGCCTAAAACCATACACATAACTATTGGGATTATGGAATTCATGCAACATGAGCATGAAGTATGGATGGTTTGTGATTGGTTGTTTCTATGTTGTCATTGATGTCAACATGGTGATAACTATATGGGAAGTCTACTTGGTTTACCGAAAGTTGTTCTCTATCTGTAATACCCTTTTTTGATGGATCAGTGTGTTGATATTTGAGTTTGAAATTCATCGCAAGATCTGATATGACTCTAATCTCTTAACCATGTTATCATAACTCATTCAGATAGCTATATCTTGGATCTTGAGATGTATTTTATTGTGAGAAAAAAGTTATCTCTGACATAGTTCAGCTCAATATCCTACTGTTGTGCCTTGCTTGGCATATTGTGTGGGAGACTCAAAAATTTCTTAAGGTGAACATTCCTATGATGTGGTTTTATTGGTACTAGTCTCTACGTTGGTGGTATGATGGAAAATTACTATGTTTTCAGATCCGGAAGGTGTTTTCTTTGAGGTTTATTTTTTGGTTTGAAGAATTGTGTTCTAGTCTTGGCCTACTTAGCATATGCAATACATTATGGAAACTAGTTGTGTTTTATGGATGTTATCCAATTTGGTATAATGCACTACATCCATGATAAAATGTCTAAATCATATATGGTGCTGAAAAAGAGAGTTTTGATTATTTTTTTTCATCTAATTAGGCCAACCTAATTGATGAATAAGATATACTTGTATATATATAATATATTTTGAATAATAAGGAATAAGAGAGATAAAGAGAGAGGTAGAAGAGAGAAGTGAAGATCTGAGCCTAAATGATTTATTAGTTTTGGATAAGTACAATTTAGTTGAGTGACTACTGTGTGAGCCTGTAGTACTTCATATTTTGAGCTTCGTTGGAATTGAACCCTACACATTGAAGGTGTATCCTATTAGTTCAATCTTTTGGTAGTAATCCAATATCTTTGTTAGCTTGGTGATTAGCCATCTTTTGTACTTGGGAATTGATCCTTTTCTAGGACACTGAGTCTTGGCAGTGAGCCCTATAATATTTTGTATCCGGATATAGTATATATTGTGAGTTAACCCTCACCCTGGTTTTTACCTTTTTAGGCTTTTCACATAAAAATCTTGGTGTTCATGTGTATGGTTGCATTGATTTGTTTTTATGTTCCCTCTTGCTGATTTAGTCAAAATTGTGATAATGGTTAGATGGATTTTATTATGGTTTTATGGAATACTGACTCACCCCCACCTCTCAGTATCTCAAATTTTCAACAATTGGTATCAGAGCTTGGTTCCTTAGAAGAAGCCTAACAACTTGAGGAAGGTCCTGAAATTTGAGTATAAGAAATTTTTCCCTTGGAAGTGGTCTCTACTAAATATTTAGAAGAAATAGAAGATTTGACAAAAAAATTGATGAAAGTGAATGAGTATATTGAAAAGATGTAAAATAAAAGTGTTGAAGCATGTGATCTATTGGTTAAGGTAGATGAAATTGTCTCTAGCCTGCTGTAACAATTCGATGAGAAGAAAATAACTAAAGAATGTTAGGAAATTGAAATTCAAAGGAAGATGGATGAATGCATAAAGCTTGAGAAAGAAGTAGAAATATTGAGATCTGATTTAGAAAAGGTAAGAAGTTTTGAAGACAAATTTAAGATAAGCTCATCAATGCTTGATGAATTGATCACTTCTCAAATATTGGTAATGGATAAGAGTGGTTTAGGGTTTGAGGAAGGTCAGAGTTCTAAAGTGAAGCAATCTACTGGTAAGAAGATTTGATGCAAAGATGGAAAAATCAAGGATCTAAGAAACAATTCTAGAAGAACTCCTATCAAATGACATGATGCTAAAAGGTATTTATCTTTTAATGGTGTTTATTATTCCTGCAAGAAATTTGGTCATAAGGCAAAGGACTACAAAATTAAAATGTAATTCTTTATCATTCTCTAGAAAATTTCTTAAGAGCAAGAAGATTGGATATAAAGTTATTCTATGTTAAAATACGTTGAATAAAAGGAAAAATGAAAAAGAAGAATATTGTTTGTTGTAATTGCAACAATCTGGAACACCTTGGTAATAACTGTAAAAGAAGGAAAAATAGTTATATGGTGAAGAAGAATGATCAAATAATTGATCCAAAAGAAGTAAGAAAGGAAATGAAAAGGATTTAGAGAAAGCAATTAGAATTATTAGTCTTATTTGTGCTGACCTTCAGTGCAGATACTCTCGTAAAGTAGTGGCTAAGGGGGATACATTATTAGAAAATATAATAAACCCCCTCATCGATACTTGTGTCACATCATGAAAAAATTATATTTAATGTGGTAATGAAATTAAGGTGTTTTATTAGTCGCATCTCTGAAGGATGAAGTCCGCAGAATTTAAAATAATGGAGGTGTACACAATTTTTGAGGTAATCTACCTGCAAGTTGAAGCATTTATTAAAAAATCATTCAGAGTGGAAGCAATAAATTTAGACAATTCAAAATGCTTATGATTTTTTGAAGAAGCGTGCAAAGGAAGTTTAGAAAGGAATTCATAGTTTTAGGGTTTGAAGAAGAGATCAAGCGGATTCAAAGTGAGCTCCGGAAGAAGGATATATATACATTTCTTGTTGGCATTTACAAAGGTATTCCTATTTGCACAATCTTTCATTTTTATTGCTATGGATAATTCAAAGGTTGTGAGTTGTGTGGATAAAGTGCAAGTTAGCTTGAAGAGATATTTGAGGAATGTGTTGGAAGAGTCTATTGGTGCATTCTCTCACATCCCCTTAAGAGTGTTTTCCATAGAAGATATCTATCAATTTTTCTATATTAAGACAAAAGAAATATCATCATTTTAGGTGAGCATGATTTGGGAAAGTGAATTGAAAGAGAGAATTGATGCCTATAGAGTGTTAGTTGAAAAGAATTTGGATGTTTGGAGGATAGTTCCCTTGTTTGAATTTGGGAAGAAGTATATCTGAAAAAGTTTTGAGCATAATTGATGAATCTTTGTGGATTGATAAGGCACATTTGATTACCAGAGAATATATTAGAGATGTGATTGGTTTGTGTTCCTTTGGACCAATTCCCAAACAAAAATCTATGGATAAGAAAGAGATAATTGAGGTTATCAGTGTGAATCTTGAAGGGAAAGAGATTGATTTGAGATTGATTGTTGATCTGATAATAAGGTATGTTGCTATGGTCATCCGTCACAAAGTTTTTATCCCTAACAATGACATCACAACTTCTATTGTTGTTGTACATAGTGTTGTTGATATGGTTAAAAGAGGTATGGATGATGACTTGTGTGAATTAATCCATATACATCTTTTGAAGAATTTAAAGGAAATCAAGAAGAGCAAGAATAATATATTCTGGTATGGAAATTTGGTTGTTTTTTTGCTCTTTTACTTTATGAGAGAATTTCTAGTAATAGGAAGGATATAATAGTCAAATTCAGAGCCTATTTCCCATCAAATTAGGGACTTCATGATAAATCTTGTTAGTTTGGATGCACAAGAGACAACCCTTGTTGTATTCTTTGGAACATTTCAGATGTGGATGAGTAGAAGGTTTAGGATTCTAGTAAGTGTTGTTGAAAGGTACTCTTGAAGCATCAATTTCTTGTGTCTACATATTTTTGTCACATGGAAGCAATTGAATCAAGGTTGGTATGGGTATCTTCAAATTAAATTATGAAGTGTCAAAGGTTGAAGTTGATAATTATGCTAAAGTTCTTTTGGAAAGCCCTAAGAATCTCAATGTAGAAGGTACCTCTGGTAGCATAATCGGAACAGTGAAGAAACAGAAGAGTGTTGTTAAGCAAGAAGTTGTAGAAGGAAGTGAGTTTGAACATGAGCATGAAAGAATAAATATTTAGAGAGCTTTGGAAGAATTGCAAAAGGTTATTCCCAATGCTAAGTTTGATTCATCTATCTTTGTTGTGGAGAATCTTTGAGGCATGATTAATTCTTTGAAGTTCTACATCTCTAGACTTGAAGTGCATGCTAGAATCAGGTTTGATGAAGTCAATTTGGAAGATATCAAAGAAAAATGTGCAAATACACATAGTCGAGTGATGAAGGAAGTGGAGAGTGTACAAGTTTGTGAAGATGAAGCACAAAAACTACTTTCTTTTTGCTTAGATTGGTCTATCAGTACAATGAATATAAGAAATGAGATAAGGATGAGTGAGTCCTAGATGAACACTTAGGTAGATACATACAGGTTAGCAAAAGACAAAGATAAACAAAGGTGTTCCTACATTGTGTAGCTTCAGGACAAATTATTTTCTCTGTAGGATCAAAGGACATAAGTTATCAAGAATTGTGTGGCACTTAGAGACATGATTAAACTCATACACACTTTTGTTTCTATTGCTCTTGGTTGTATTGGTGAATTATTAGAGATTAATCTTAGTCCCAATACTTTAGCAGATGGTGTAGAGTCCTCAACTAAGCTTGAGCTATTTCACAAGACTCTTATAAGTGCAAAAGGTTCATGGGAAGAAGGAAAAGCATCATGGAAGGTCATCCTAGAGAGTCTTAGAGGTTCTTCTTTGGGTTAATTCAATTTTGTGTTCATATATTTTTTGGTTACATTTTGATGCATGTATACTTATATACTAGACCCCATCCTTTGTCATTGATGTCAAAGGGGGAGAGATAGAGAGATGGAGAGATAGATTGGGAAAGATAGAGAGACAAAGGAAAAAAAATTATGTAAAGAATAGTTTTGATAGGGGGAGTATTCAAAGTATTTCATTGCAGTATATTTAATTTTTTTTTTTGTCATGCATGTTGTCATCAATGCCAAAGGGGGAGATTGTTGGGATTATGGAAGCCCTATAACATGAACATGAAGTATGGATGGTTTGTGATTGGTTTTTTATATGTTTTCATTCATGTCAACATGGTGATAACTATATGGGAAGTCTACTTGGTTTACCGGAAGCTATTTTCTGCCAGTAATGCCCTTTTTTGATGGATTAGTGTGTTGGTATTTGAGTTTGGAATTCATCACAAGATCTGATATGACTCTAATCTCTTAACCATGTTATCATGATTCATTCAGATAGCTATATCCTAGATCTTGAGATGCCTTTTTTTGTGAGCATAAATTTATCTTTGACAAAATTCAACTCTAAATTCTACTGTTGTTCCTTGTTTGGCATACTGTGTGGGAGATTTCACATTTTCTTAAGGTGAACATTCTTATGTTGTGGTTTAGTTGGTAGTCTCTATGTTGGTGGTATGATGGGAAATTGATGTGTTCTCAGATCTGGAAGGTTTTTTCTTTGAAATTTATTTATTGGTTTAGAGAATTGTGTTCTAGTCTTGCCCGACTCAGCATATGCAATACATTATGGAGACTACTTATGTTTTATGGATGTTAGCTGACTTGGTATTGTTACCTGATTTTTAGCTTTCAGCTGAAATCAAGTAACTTAGTGTTTATTCTTTTTGTGTTGTTTGTTTAAACATTTAAAATATAAACCATAGTCTGTGAAGTCAAGTCAATATGCATGATAGAGATTTTCAAATGAAACAGATTACATTTTCATTCCAATGTTGCAATTACAACAAATGAGAAAAGAAAACCATATGTGCTACAAATATAATCTTTATTGATAATCATGAAGTGTATATGTCCCTCACAAGCCAAGGGACCAACTTGACTTATTCAATGAAAATAAAGAACAGTTTATACATGAATAAGTAAGAAAATAAAATGTGCATATAAGGATGGAGACTAGTCATTGCCTAATAATGACTAGTTTTCAAGGTGTCATCTTGCCTTGCTGCTATCCTGAATTGCTTGTGTCCTTCCTAGCTCCTATATATGGAAATAAAAATGATGTTAGAGCAATGCTCTAAGAAATGAAATATCTCAAACCTTACATAAACACTTACCTATGCATGTATAAATTGATCCCTAAATGCATTAAATAAGCATGCAAACCTTGGATGTCTTGGAAAATAATGAAATCATCAAATACATCCACAATATGCATTTATTTTTCTAACTTGTTTGCTTCATGTGCATATTTAGGACAAGTTTGGTTAATGTTCTGATTCAGTTTTAAATACAACATGTGGGGTAAATGTGGCTCCCACAAGAGTAGATCTCAAAATGATTCCCTCTGATGTTTTAAGAGGAATAGAAAATTGAGCAACCTGATCAAAGATATGCATGTTATCAATGCATTAAATCAATATGGAGTCACACTAGTTGATCAACTTTCATTATCAGATTCAAAAGATGCATCAAGTTCAATTATGCATCTCTTAAATAATTAGGGAGAAATCCAAAGTATTGTCAAGTCCCTCTCACCTTAACCCTATTGGACAGCCACACATCACATAGGACGGTGAGCTTTCAGGTCATTGACATAGGTGACATGTGTCTGCCCACTCGGATCAAAGTGAGGAGACAGTGTTAATTGTGGCACATGATTGAAAAGGTAAACAACTGCTGTGGAAATTAGGTAGTAAACATGTGGGGTAGCAAGCATTGTGAAATTCATGAGGGTTGGGACAGTCCTAAAGAAAAATACATGCTATATGTCATGAACAAGACACCAACAATGGATAAAATCATGATCTCATGTATATGGGTAGCAATGATGAATGTATGCTACATGACAACAAGGGTAGTCACTTCATCCATTAAGGGGGAAAGTGAACAATTTTTTTACTTTGGTAGTGAATGATAAACTGAAATACGCCATGCAATGAAAGTGTAGTCAACAAACAATAAGGAGCAGCCTCACATGCATTAATGAAATCACATGCTGATAGGAATCCTGGAACTTGGAAGAAAGGAATTAAGAAATGACAAATGTAGAGGATCAAGAGTGCTTTGTATACAATTGATATGTCCTTTACTCATTATTCATCTACCATTAGACCTATGTGTAGACACTGAAAAATGTCCTAAGTCTGCGAGCATCATTTTTCTTGGTTGTTGTCCTTCAATAATTGAATAATTTTAATTATTCAATTAAGTTCTATCACATTCCTCTATTAATTAATTAATTTTTAATTATTTAATTAATTCACCTTCACATCTTTATTCTATCATGATCAATTAAAATTATCTAATTACATCACTAATTTCTCCCTCTTCTTCAATAGTTAAACAAATTATTATTTATTTAATTATTTTGTCACCTTTCATCTATAGTTAAATAACTAGCATTAATTATTTATCTATTCATGGTCCTTTCTTCTATAGTTAAATAATTATTAAAATTATTTAACTATCCCATGCCACCTCCCCTATTAAATAATTAATCTAAATTAATTATTTGAGGTCTAATTTTCATCTCTCCATTTAATTAAATTGATAAATTTAATTAAATGCTCCTCTTTTCATTTTCTCCAAATAAATAATTTGAATAAATAATTTATTTTCCACTTGTCTATTTCCTCCACTCTCTCCATTTTTGAATAAATAATTTAAAATAAATTATTTATGCACCACCTGGTCAAAGATGCTCTATCATAATCTCCTGTCATAACATTGATTTCTATCATAGCCTGCATGTCTTGCATGTCTATCATAGTTGTCGGGTGTCATAGCCGTTAGCGTCATAGCTTTTCCATGCATGGCATATTTTTGATGCATCAATTCTAGATCGTTGATCTTGGCATCTTTTCTAAGACTTAATCTCAACCATCCATTTCATAACATCCCTCTCATGCATTCCCATCCATTGATCTTGAAATATTTCAAGAAGATTAATCTCAGTCGTCCATTTGAAAGGTTGTCTATAAAAACAACCTTCTCCATTTTTAGCTTAACAGCTAATTGTCTCCAACTTTCTTGCTACCATTTGCAGGTTTTGCACAAGTATTTCAACAAATATAAAGGCAAAGTTTCATAACAAGGAGAGCAAGAGAAGGAATCAACTACAATATGGGGAGTGTTTTATTTTATTTGTTTTCATTTTGATATCTCCATTTTGTTTGTATTCTCTTGTTGATGTGGTTTAATAGCTTAGTAGTGTTGGCTGTCACTTTGTCTGTGCTATTTTATTTCTAACCCCATCTCACATTAGTGAACCCGACGTGAATCTTATAATTTTGTAGAGAAATTGGTTTGTTTTCTTGTTTGTTTTTGTGGTTTTGCAGGTTACAACCAAGAATTCATAAAAAATCCCATCATCTTCTTTTGAGCATAGAAAAATGGGTGAATGGAATCTTTAAAAATGATTATCTAGGTTTTGTAGACCTTGTTTTTAGCTTTCCAAAACTTCAAACCGTTTAAAATTTCTTTAAGATTTGAGAAAGTTATGGCTGTTTTAGTATTTGTTGTTCTTTAAATCTAGCTTTTAAAACCCGTGTTTTCTTTTGCCTATAACTTTTTTTTGTACAGAATCTTGGAAAAATACTTTCTAGGTTTTCAAGGTTTGATTTTTAGCTTTCCATGGATTCAAATGATTTAAATTTTTGTTAAGTTTTGAGAAAGTTATCGCTATTTTAATTTTCTATTGTCATCAAACTTTTTTTTTGAGTTACTAATCTCTTGTTTTCAGCATGTGGCACAACTTGGAGAGAGTCTAAAAAATTGTTTGTATAGAAAAAATAATTGAGTTTTCTCATTTCTTTAGGCATAATCAATTTTTTTTTCTTTCAACAACAACAAATTGCATTTACACTCATGGGGATAAAATGAACCACAATTTGCATGTCACTCATTTGGTCTTAAAATGAACAACAAATTGCATTTACACTCATGAGGATAAAATGAACCACAATTTTCATGTCACTCATTTAGTCTTAAAATGAACAAAAAATTGCATATTTCATTCATGGGGGTTAAAACAAACAACAAATCTGCATGAATCACTCATTGGCCCTAAAATTTACAATCACAACTTGCATTTTTATGTCATTGGGCTAAAATGAACACAAATATGCATTGAAACTCATATGGTTAAAATGAACTTGTATTCTCAAGACATGAGTTTAAAATGAACTTTGTTTTTCATATTTCAAGTTAAAATTTTAAAAAGAACAAAGTGTCTTGTGTGTCCTCCTCACATTATCATTTGGTAATTAAAATTTACAAGTGTCTTCAAAATTTTGTCACCTTGATGCAATAATTAAAGTATCCTTTCCCCTTGCGCATTCATGTGATCCTAGGTGTAAGAGAAACGGTTATTGTCTCTAGAACTTGGGCCTATTCTAGTGGGAAAAAATAATCACCCTAGGACGACTCAGACTGGTAGCACCCTAAACCCGAGGGACTTCTAGCCGGTATATAAAAGTGGATTCTTGAGGAAAGCCCAAGAATCATGCATATGGTTCTGACGAGATGGATCTAAAAGGGGTCTCTCGCTGCATGGATCATGCCCTACGAATGAAATTCCCTTACTAGAAACCTTTTGTTTTAGAGGTCAACCATTTTTAGCCATTGCTTGGTATAGTGCAAGGTACAATATCATGCCCAAAGATACTCACTACTAATCCCCTTGAGTAGAGATAGCAGTTCTTGGGAAGTGACTACCCAAGAATCCAAAGTTGGTGTGCCTGAATGACGTTAATGAGTTGTGGAGGGGAGCCAATGCCACCAAAATTCTAAGCTATCTGTTCTCAAGAAGGAAAGGTGTTTAGCACCAATCCGGGGTATATCGATGGGCTATATCAAGTATACAAACCCTTGGCCTATTGGCCTATTAGGATTGTGCTTGTCTCTTGTACATTTGTATACACCAAAACATCGTGCTTGTCAAGTGTTTTCTGGATTTTCAAACAATATACACAACATTCACAAATTTGGACACAAACAATCAACCTTAGACAACTTAGACTTTTCAAAAAAACATCAAAAAATAGTCTCAGCCTACTGTCAAACATTTTTTCGAAGAGGTCTCTGTCAGAAACTAGCTTTCAAATTGCTCAAAATCTTCAATTTTCTCCCATTAGTTCACATTTTTGATCATAGGCTTAATCTTTCAAATTTTACTTTTATCCATTAGGTCCATAATCATCATTTTTAGCATTAGCTTGACCTTAGGTTTTCATTTTTGCATACTTTGGATTAGGCCAACCTTATCACAATTTGCAAAATCATTGCTTTCAAAACTAGGTTATCTTGGACTTCATCATTTATTTCTATCTTCAATCATTGTCACTTTTTGTGAGGCTTTCCAACTCAACAGTCTAGCTAGGAAAACTCACTAGTCCTTTTGACTTTGTCACCTTGTCATTTTCAATAAGTCCTTTGGTAACTAAAATTGAACACAAAGATTAAGGTTAGAGTGCTTAGGTACCCATTTCTCCAAATTGCATTCTAGTTTATATTTTACATACTTTATTCCTAAAACAAAATACAAAAACATTATTCATCCTAGTTGTTATTTTGAACCTAGACTTGGCATTAGTTGCATCTTTAGTTGACATAATCATCTTAGTCCTTATTTTTCACCTTGTCATCATTGTCATCCTAGTCATAATCTTCACTTTCGCTTTTTGGCATTATGCATTTCCTTAGGTACACATTATCATCTTGTTGCATTGTCATCCATTATCACACAAAAAGACAAAAACATAGACTAGTGTCATATTTGCATTGTCATCATCTTCATTTGAGCAATCTCTTTGATGGTGGAAACAAGACTTCAAAGAAAGAAAAGACAAATGGTAGACTTTGGAGAAGACTTTGACAACAACACCAACAACAACACCAATCCCAATGACTGGATCTTTGATGACCCATTTGGCAATTTGAACGCACAATCTTCCATGAACATGTCAACTTCCTTTCAAAATCCACTTTTTGAACAATTCATACAAAGAGATCAAAATGGACAAGTCTATGTTAAAACTTAGAGGCAGCAGTCCAAAATACTGAAGTCACTTCATTTGTAGGAGAATTGGTCTTGAAAAATCCTAACAGATACCTTGCTATGCTTTTAGACCAAGGCACAAGATTACCAAGAGGCTTCAACATTAATACCATACAACCTGTCTCTCCCAATAATATGACACAAAACACAACATCCCAACATGACAGGAACAATACCTTGATCAATAACATTGTTGTTACTACACAAGTTGCCACTACCACTATTAATGTGACATCTAGTGGCACCATAAATCAAAACACCTCCTCTTCAACCAATGCAACATCTACTAGAGGAACATCTACTATGACCATGCCTACAATTCCCATGTCATCTTCACAAATGATAGGAGCTACCATTTCACAGACCATTCCTACAACATCCACATCATCTTCACAAATGATAGGAGCCACCTTTGCATCCACATCAGTAGGCACTACTTTCTCAAATCCTATGTTCGGCTTTTCATCTATGACAATGGGGGCATCTTCATTACACCCTTACGGTGGAACCTCATCTAATCCCTTTGGATGAAACTCATGATGCATTTTCATTCAAGGTCCTCAACACCACTTTAACACATCATCAAAAATGAACATCCCACATGGACAAGGGCACAATACGCATATACCACATGGACACTTCCAAGGAACAATCACCAACATGCTACATGGACAATTCTTTCAACAAGGATGAGGAACTCAAATGACACAACAAATGTGTAACTTTGGAAATCAAATAAGTTAGGGATTTCAAATACCTCAAATACAAACAAACATGGTTGGGTCACATATTCCCACATACTCATCCTAGATTCATACTCAACAAAAAATTCCCACCCACAACTGGCAATATCAGCAAACACCTAATCAAAACATACCGTGTTTTCAAGTGACCAATGATCCCATGGTACACGCCTTGCTATCAAAAGTGGATGACCTTCAAAAATAGATGGAAAATATGAAAACCTCTGACAAGAAGACACAAATTCCATATGACTTATGTCCATATCCTTTTGATACAACTTTGTACATACCACCATTTCCACATGGTTATGTGGCTCCAAACTTCAACAAATGCAACGGTAAAACAAATCTACTTGACCACATCGGAGAGTTTGTAACAAGTTATGTGGATATTTCTCATGAGCACACATATTTAATGTGACTATTTCCTAAAAGCCTCATTGGACCAACCCTAGAATGGTTCTATACACTGCAACTCAGAATAAAATCATGGAAAGAACTTGCTAAAATATTCTAGAAAAATTACACATACAACATTGACACAAACACGTCGATTACCAATCTCTACCATATCACACAAGAATACTCAGGTGAAACATTTTTACTATTCTTTCAAAAATGGAGGGGCCTAGCAAGTCATCATATAGACATACCTGAAAATGAAAAAGTTGACATGTTCATACAAACATTATTAGGCCAACTGAAAAATGGCTTGCGTGTTCATTGTTACACAACTTTTGCGGACCTAGTTGAACGAGGTGTCCAAGTTGAACAAGCCCTCTTAGCTAAAGGAAGACTAAAATACATTCCTAAAAACACAAATGCAAACCCTCCTTCTACTGACAAAACCAAAATTTGGGTTAAGAACAAACATGTTACCAATGATGGTATAGTCGATGCTAAGGTTGTCAACGCTATAGGTCCGATGATTACCCTAAAAGGGACACAATCGCAAAACACACAAATGATGACACAAACCTATGCTTCTAATGTTGTTCAGAAAAATTAGAATAACCAAGGAAATCAAAGCAATCAAACTCAAGGGCAGCCTAGACAACCAAGACAATTCCCTAGAGGTCACACATACACTCCTTTGGGTGAACCTATTGAAGAAGTCCTCAAGAAATGCCTTCAGAATGGTGTCATCACACTTCAGGACCCCAAACCATATGACCCTGGGCAGCAGTTTAAACCATCTTGGTGGGATGATAATGCATTTTGTGACTATCACCAAATAAAAGGACACAAAACTTATTCCTATAAACAATTGAAAATCTAGTACAAGACCTCATTGAAAAGTGCATATTTTGAAGTTGGTGGACCATAGTTTGCTTCTAATGCAGATCATTCAATCCACAAAAATCCACTATAGGATCATGGTTCTGGAAACCCTTCTATTTCAAGTACAAATAATCAAGCCAACCATGCTCGTATTGGGTATGACTATTCTAGGGGACCTATCATACATCACATTAGAACAACCGATGACCTTGTCTACACAGTCATTGTTAGAAAGGCCCCTGAATGAAATGTCACCACCCGTAGCAGAAAGGTCACCATAGCCAACCCTCCTCCCCCTAGACAACCAAAGGTAACAATAGCTGGCCCATCCACTTCATAGTCATAATTGCGTCAATAAAGAAAGCAGTCCCAATGTAAAGGAAACTTTAATCTTATTGACCAGCTTGGAAAAACACTGACACAAATCTCTATCCTTAAGTTGTTATGCATCTCGTCTGCCCATAAGGCCATCCTAGATAAAACATTGCAAGAATTCTCCATGCCCCAAGATATTGATGTCATCCAATTCAAAGCCATGGTAGGATATCTCATGACTCCCCACCATATCACCTTTTCTGATTAGGATTATTCATCATCCAAATCCAACCATAATGATGCCCTTCATATCGAAGTCCTTGTTCATAAACATAAGGTCAGAAGAGTCTTAGTAGATGGAAGAGCAGGACTGAATATATGTTCTTTAAAATTGGTTAAGGCACTAGGATTTTGTGATGCTTGCATAGATGCCACAAGAAGCATTGTTATCAAGGCATATGATGATGAAGAATATTCCTCTCGGGGCGTAATTACACTCCCAATTCAAATCGGGCTAGTCATTGTTGACACCATCTGTCAAGTTCTGGATTTAGACCTTCCATACAATATTTTACTTGGTTGACCTTGTATCCATGCTTTGAAAGCCATCCCTTCCACGTATCACCAATGCTTGAAGTTTCCTTTTGAAGGCACTAAGATTACTATATATGGAGACCTTGATTTGTTCCAATATTTTACCAACTTACGAGGTGTCTCTGAATGCCAAGTCCCTATCAATAGGGAAGCTCTGATGTCCTTATCTTCTAAATTCATTGACCCCTCAGTGCTCGTGAAGCCTTCCGCCTCTTCATCTACCACATCCATTTTTGCTTCTTCGACCACCACGACCATCTCCCTAACACCTTCCACTTCATTTGTCACCCCAAATTTTGACCCGAGCTTCCAAATTCAGGACCATGGATGTGGAGAGTACAAGCTGAATACGACCTATTGCATAACCAAGATTCCCAAGTCTCCCCAAGTCTATGGAAAACCTTAATTTAGAATACAAGCAAAAGAAACTTTCAGGGTTCCTCCAAATACAATTTTCATAAAGTGGGGAGAAATGAGTCAAGAGAACATAGATGATATACTATCCTGGATTTATAGAGAACTAAGAGACTTAACTCCCTTGCCAATAACAATATATGGAAAAGGATACAACATGATAAAAGCAAAAGGTTATGATGGAAAAAGTGATCTTGGTAAAGATAAAAATGGAAGGCATGAGCCACTATCAGTTTTAGAAAGACCAAAACATCTTGGGTTAGGGTTAGGTCCATGAGAATTTGGCAATCCAAGTACCAATGTGCTTCTATGTGAGTTACTATATGCTTTAGACTATGTTGAGACAACTGAGGACACCTCCTCTAAAATTGACTCTCATGAATGGGAATTTGGCTCTCAGTGATCCTTAACTGACTACTGCCTTGACAAATTATTCCTTGAACCTTGCGAGCCTACATTTGAAGAACGATTATGGAAAATGTTTAAGATTGATACAACACCAAATGATGTCAAGTCCATATCATATTCTATTCCCATTCGTCCTAGCCTCGACATACTAGCCCAGTCATCCCAAGCTGACAACCATCATTTAGAATTGCTTGAGCCATCACTGGCCACTACTGATCCTAACTCTAATTCTACTTCCTTTGTCCCTTATTTCACTGGTGAGTAAGAAACAAGCAAAGGAGAATACTATATAGAATCTAACATAGAGACAGATGATGACAACTTCATTTTAATGTCTCGACATCCATTTGTATGCTCTCTGTGTCACCTCCTCAATTCACAAATGTTGATGATGGAATATCCTTACTTTACCCTGACTTAATTGACTAGAACCAACAAGGCCCACCAGTAATGGATACTTTTCAAAATGATGAGCCTTTAGTAGAGTTTCTAGGACTACATGAGGGCATTCCAAATGGGGATCACAAAGCTGGATTTGCTATTAACTTGGATTGTACTGCTTATTTTGGGGAGACTGTGCCATCCTCTAGTCGCAAAATTAAGAAGAAAAATAAAACAAAAAATGACACATCTCTAGGTGAAAACCGAAAGGCACCTTCTAACGACAAAATTGTAAAAATAGAGGACATATCTGAGGGTGAAAACCTCCCTGAGGCACCTAAGGGTGGAGGATTGGACTTTCTCCCTATAGACAGAGAAAAATCAGCAATGCTCATAGAAGACACCATACTAGTTAATATAGCTACTGTGGAGGACCCCAAAATGGTTCTCTTTGCAGCATCATTAACAAAAGTTGAACACCCAAAATTTTAAAAGTTCTTCTCAGAATGCAAGATAAACTTCACATGGTCTTATGCTGACATGCCAGGGTTAGATCCTGAGTTAGTATCACATCAATTGCCATTATTTCCAGATGCCAAGCCAATAAAACAAAAGCTAAGAAAAATGCACCCACAAGTTGCATTGTTGGTTAAAGCAGAACTCAAAAAGTTATTGGATGTAGGTTTTATCAGGTCAATTTACTATGTTGAATGGATATCCAACCTCGTCCTTGTCACCAATCCTACTGGACAAATTCGCATATGCACAGACTTCCTGTAGACACTGAAATTTGGTTTAGGCCTGCGACTTCAATATTCTTCATAATTCTTATTCTTCTATTGATTAAATAATCTTAATTATTTAATTAATCCATCTACTGTTAATTCTTCTATTGATTAAATAATCCTAATTATTTAATTAATTCATCTTCTTTTATTTCTTCTATTAATTAAATAGTCTTAATTATTTAATTAATTCACACTTTTCTTTATTCTATCTAATTAATTAAATAAACGCTTTTTATTTAATTATCTTACTAATTAACCTGATCCTTCTTCTCAAATTAAATAAATCCTTATTTAATTTATTCTTTATCATATTTCAACTATAATTAAATAAATTCATTGTTTATTTAATTATTCATTTAAAATCCCTTCACCATTTAATTAAATAAATCTTATTTATTTAATTATTCTTCGAATATCGAGTCTTGAATTAAATGAATTATTTAATTCATTAATTCTATGTTAATGCATTCCTCTATATTTTAGATAATTATGTGAATTATCTAAGTATTCACTTTTACTCGACTCAACATCTATTTTAATTGTTCAGTTAACTATTGATTTGATGTCTGAGTGGCTGTCTCGAGTAATCTCTTCGTTAGATCATGCAGTCTTTTAGTTCTAACTCATTTGAGTGTACATGCATATTAATTAAATATTCCTATTTAATTAATTAAGTGTTGTGTGTGCATTCGAATAGAGAGTCGTTATAATCAATCTTCATCTTTGTCATGCAAAGATATTTCTTATGTTTTCGAATGCCAAACTGAAGATTAAATCATTCATTTAATCTTTAATTCTATTTCTAGTTTGTACCACTCATGTCACTACTGACAGTTATCTAAATGCATGTTTAAATAATCGATCTCAACTGTCCATTAATCTTTCAATCTTGACCTGTCGTTCGAATAATCAATTTTCTATAAATTGATTTGTCATTCTTCATTCCAATTTCTCTCGCGAAATCTTATGACTTTTGAGAGCACTTTGTCTTAAATCTTTGACATTTTTCTAATCACTATCTTAGGCTATACTTGCACGAATTTACAAAAAATCTTAGGGCAATTATACTACACAAGAAAAATGGAGAAGGGCAATCGAGATGAATCATGGAAATACGTTCGAAATTGGTGAGATTGTTCTAGTTTTGTTTACGTTTTTGACTTCCTTTGTTCTTTGTTGCTTAACATTTAGATTTGCATTCTAGATTTAATATTGCATGCATATTTGCTTCTAATCTTCTTTGTTGTCTATAGTGCAATTTTTCTAATGGCGTTACATTTGGTGAACCCGACATGAAGACACCATCTTCGCGAATCCGTAGATCTTTTAATTTTGGTTTTTGTAGGTTTTTTGTACAGAACGACGCATGTGAAGTTTTATGAACTGCAATTGACTTTCTGAACCACATTTGAAAAGGAAACAACGCAACTAAAATTTTCTGAACCGCAAGTGATTTTACGAGCCGCAACTGAATAATAAACGACACATCTGACTGGTAACAAAACAACGCAATTGACTGGTAAAATTTTATTTCTGTTTCCCAGAAATCTAAAATTTTCAATTGATTTTTGTGTTATTGATATTTGATTTTGAGCATGTGGCCATTTGGAGTTAACAAGCTTTTGCAGGATGATTGACAAAGACAATATTGAAAATTACTAACAATTTTTATTGCAGGACGTTTGTCAAAGACCCTAGTTAATTTTGAAACAGATTGTTTGGTAGCATAGCAAATCTTTCGTTTGGATTAAAATTAACAAGTGTCTACTGTGTTTGGTGTGAAAGCACAAGTTTGGTCACCCTTATGACTTGGTACATCAAAGTATCATCTCCCCTTGCGCATCCGTGCGATTCTGGGTGTAAGAGAAACGGTTACCAACTCTAGAACTTGGGCCTGTTCTGGTGGGAAAAAGTACTCACCCCAAGATGACTTAGACCGGTAGCACCCTGAACTCGAGGGACTTCCAGCCGGTATATAAAAGTGGGTTCTTGGGGAAACCCCAAGAATCATGAGTGTGGTTCCAACGAGATGGATCCAAAAGGGGACTCACGCCGTATGGATCACACCCCACGAATGGAATGCCCGAATTAAATACCTTTTTATTTTAGAGACCAACCTATTTGTGGTCGTTGCTTGGTATTAGTGCAGGGTACAATATCATGCCCAAAGATAGTCACTACTGATCCCCTTGAGTAGAGATAGCAGTTCTTGGGAGGTCATTGCCCAAAGAATTTAGAATTGATGTGCTTGAAAGACGTTAATGAGATGTGGAGGGGAGCCAATGCCACCAAATTCCTAAGCTATCTACTCTCGAGAAGGAAAGGTGTTCATCACCAATCCAGGGTATTTAGGTGGGCTATACCAAGTATACAAACCCTAGGCCTTTGGCCTATTAGGATCTGCTTGTCTATTGTCACTTTAAATGTTCTTGGAATCCAAAATCGAAATTGAAAACACTTTGTCTTACAATTGTCTTTGATTGTTAGAATTTTATCATAAAAAACTGAGTCAGTTTAAATTTCATGTCACTGAAAATTCATAGAGAGTCACAACTATTCACCAGAAACACGCATCTGATTTTTAGAGTCACATCTGTTAAGTTTTGAGTCGCATCTATAATTTCGAGTCCCATCTGTTAATTTATGAGTCGCATCTGTCAGTTTAGCTCGCATTTTCTTTGGAAAAACCGCATGCATTATATTCTGAGTCACATCTATCAGTTAGAGTTGCTTCTGTAAATTTTGAGTCGCATCTGTTAGGAAGACCGAAATTGTTAAATTTTGGACCGCATCTATTAAATCCTAAGACACATCTATCTGATTACCAGAAAACTAGAATTCAGAGTCACTGTACAGTCAACACGTTTGCACCAGTTTTAGTTGTGTTCACACAAAACAGTCCTTGAATAAAAACCTGAAATGATTTGCTCAATTTTTCATCCTTTAGGGTCATTTAGTCATTACCATAGTTGTCTCCATTTAGAGATTAGCTTCATCTTAGAGTACATATTACCTTGCATTAGACTTCTAGAAAGGTCACTTTTACCAACTTTAGGAGTAGTCCACCATCTATACTATAGAAAAGTCAGTGTCAAAATTTTTTTTCATTAAACCTAGTCTTATCATCTTATACTTTGTCCTACAGAGAGTCTTCCTAGCTCATTAGTCTAGTTAGGAAACTCAACTTGTCTTTGATCTTCGTCCTACATTGGTTCCTTGACTTAACTAAATTGACACCTTGGTTCGACTTTAGGCAGTTGGTCCCTTCATCTTGGGTTTGTAGAATTGATCACTTTAGGGTCTTGCTTAGACTTTTGTATCTTTAGAGTCTAGACTAGTTTCATCCTAGGGCATCCCTTATTTTGCATAAGAAAATCCAAAAAACATAGACTAGAGTCATACTATTCGTAGATATAGTCTTGCATTTCCCACATATTGAGCTTGTCTTACATGGTTGAAACTAGGTCTAAGAGAAGAGAGAGAGAGAGAGAAAACATGTCAAACCCAAACGAGTTCATCAATCCATTTTCTTCAAGACCTCATAGGACTTTATCAGACAAATTCACCACTAGAAACACTCATGGACATATTGCAGTAGAGGACATAGAAGCTGCTACACAGGACCCTGAGTTTGCCTCTTTTGTAGATGAGTACCTAGCAAATGATCGACAATGATATTTAGCCAAATTGCTAGCCGAAGGTGCTACCTTACCTCTAGGATTTGACATTATCACCTTACAAACTCAACCTACACAAGGGACAAACACAATGACTGCTAGTACTACTATACCTCAGATAAGCACAACTATGCCATCTAGCACATCTACACAGAGTACGATAGTCCATACGTCTCCATTTGGTATGTCTAGCATGACATCAGGATTTAATTTCACTATGGGGGCATCATCATCCACTCCCTCTAGTCCTCTTGTTGGGAGTAAAAGACCTAAAACATCAGCCCATACATCTTATGTCGGTGTCACAAGTGCAAAATCAACGACCATACCTACTGCTAGTATCATGGGTACCTTACCATAGTCGATGGCCATACCTAGTGCTCAAATCACTAGTACTATACCAAGGATTACACAAACAGGGGGCATTCCCTCCTTCCAATATGGCAATCAAAATCCACTCTTCCAGACTAGCAATCAGAATCTACTTGCATTGATTCCAAATCAGAACCCTTTTGCATAGATTGGTAGTCAGAATCCGTCCACACAGATTCCAAGTCAAAACCAATTTACATCGATTCCAAATCAGAACCCTTTTGCACAGATTGGTAGTCAGAATCCATCCACACAGATTCCAAGTCAAAACTAATTTATGCCAATTCTGAATCAGAACCCTTTTGCACAGATTGGTAGTCAGAATTCGTCCACACACATTCCAAGTCAAAACCAATTCACACCGATTCTGAATCAGAATCCTTTTTCACAGAGTGGTACTCAAAATCCATTTACACAGAACCCAGGTCAACATCAATTTATCTAGATACCAGACCAGAACACATTTACCAACATTCCAAATCCAAATCCACCTCAGATGCCAACGTTCAATCGAAACCCATCACGAGACTTTAGATTTCAGAACACATACACAGATCTGCATAATCCTCCTAGCACATCTTTGACCCAAGTTGACATCCTACAAACACAAATGCATGCATTACAAACACAAATGGATAACATGTTGGTCTCAACTAAGAAATCATTTTCAATGAAAGACATATGCCCATTCCCCTTCGATAGGTCATTGTACATGACACCTTTCCCTCACGGATATGTCATACCGAATCTTCCTAAGTACAATGGCAAACAAAATCCAGTAGAACATATCAGGGAATTTTCTACTATATGCATAGATCTCGCTTATGACCCTATGTATCTTATGAGACTATTTCCAAGAAGTCTTGTAGGAATTGCACTAGAATGGTTTTTGGGTCTAGATTCTGGCATTAGATCTTGGGGTGAACTAGTTGAGAAATTTGTGGAGCAATTCTCCTTCAACATTGACCATGAGATAAATATAGCAACCTTGTTCCATACAACGCAAGAAGAAGGGGAAACATTCATTGCTTTCTTCCAGAGATGGAGAACTATTGCTAGTAGATGTCCTGTTGAAATACCTGAAAAACAAAAGGTTACAATGTTTTAGGAAAACCTTCATACAAAACTCAGGAGTAACTTAAGGGTACATTGTTGCATATATTTTTCAGAACTAGTGAAAAAAGGAGTGATAATAGAGAAGGATCTCATTGAAAAGGGTGAACTCAAGATGACAACATCAAATCGAAACCTGATCATACAAAACACCCCCATAGATAGAAACAAATTTTGGTCTCGCAACAAAAATGTCATGAATGATTGGGTGGTTGATGCTAAAACATTACAAGCAAGATCCCTCCTCACATTACAAGGACCTCATACTTTTGCAAACATGCTTAATGCTGTCAATCAACCTCCCAACGTGGTTCAAAACACTCAACGTCCACCGCAAAGGAGATTTTAGAAATGTGAGTTCACTCCCTTAGGGGAACCCATTGAGTCAGTGTTCAAACAACTGTTACAACATAACCTCATACAGCTACAGGAACCAAGACAATACGATCTAGGACAGTTTAAACCAGCTTGGTGGGATGAAAAATGCCTTTTGTGATTATCATAGGACTAAGGGACAACCTACAAAACTGTTGACAACTAAAGAATATCATACAGGATCTTGTTGAGAGGAGAATTATTGAAGTTAGTGGACAAAAACAAAAGACATCAAACACTGATCATCAAGTCTTTTCAGACCCACTACATGACCATGGGAAAGGAACTGTTCCTAGTTCGAGTACTAAGACCAATATGTCAGCCAACTATGTGATTATTAAACATGATTATGATAGTGGAAAAATCATTCATTTCCTTCGCGCCGCTGATCAAAACATCAACACCATCACTATTAATGCTAATCCTGAGTGTGCAGTCAATAATTGTCGTACTAAGTTCACTATCCAGGGCCCTCCATCACAGCAAACACCACAACATTCCAAGTTACAATATAACCTTCTTGACTAGTTGGGGAAGACCCCAGCCCAAATTTCAATCTTGGAATTGTTGCGTATTTCCCCTGAGCATTGATCCATCCTTGATAAGGCTTTATAGAACACCACAGTCCCTAATGACCTTGATTTCAATTGTTTCTAGGAAATGGTTGACTACTTGACCAATAATCACCATGCCACATTTTCTGAACAAGACTATGCAACAGAAAAGACAAACCACAATGACCCTTTACATCTAGAAGTCCTTGTTGACAACACCAAAGTTAGACGAGTTTTGGTAGACGGAGGAGCAGGGTTAAATCTATGCACTTTAAAACTAATTAAGGCATTAGGTATTTTGGAAGCATGTGTAGACACCACCAAGAGTATTGTCATTAAGGCTTATGATGATGAAGAATGAAAATCAGAGGGGGTGGTAACACTTCCTATCAGAATTGGTCCTGCGGTAATGGAGACAAAGTTCTAGGTCTTGGATCTCACCCTCCCTTATAACCTTCTGCTAGGTAGACCATGGATTCATGCCATGAAGGCAGTCCCTTCCACGTATCATCAGTGTCTTAAATTCCCTTACAATGGCACCGAAATAACTATAGATGGTGATACCGATCCTTTCCAGTATTGCACCAATCTAAAGGAGATCCCTCAATGCCAAGTGCCAGTAAACCACGAGGCCTCATCATCCAATTAATCTTCTTATGTTGACCCGTCCACCCTCACTCGAACATCTATTTCACCCTCACTTCCTACCACTCGTAGGGTTGAGATCCAAGACAAGGGTTGTGGAGAGTATTACATGAAGACTTCTTATTGTGTTAGCCATCTAGTTCCTCCTAAGTCATATGGTTTACCTCCTATAGGTAGGATATAGTCTATGATCACTATACATGTTCCTCCCACAACAACTTTCACTAAATGAGGTGAATTTAGCAAAGAGGCTGTAGATGCAGAAGATGTCACTTCCTGGCTATATAAGGAAGATAATCAGGAACCCCTTTTACTTGCTCATATTCCTACAAGTCTATATGGAAAGGGTTTCAAAATCATGCAAAGAAAAGGATATGATGGAAAAAGTGGTTTAGGCTTAAACCAAGATGGCAGAATTGAACCAATATTTGTTTCTCAGTGGCCAAAAGGAGTAGGGCTAGGGTTTCAACCGATTTAGATTGGCGTTCCTAGTACTCCATTACCCTTACTTGAGGAATTATGTGCTTCAGAAGATATTAAGACATCTCACAAACCAGTGGACCAACATCATTATGACTCCCCCGATTCTAATGATTATGAGTGGGAATCGCTATCCTCTATTTCTCCCATGGACATTGACAAATTATTTGGAGAACTTGACTTGATGTTAAGTTCCTCACCAAATCCTTTAAATTCCTATCCGCCAAAGAAAATGACAAAAGAGGAATGGTTTAAGCACTATTATTGGGAATCACTTGATCCTACCTCTTGGCAACCTGAGCCACCTATTTCTGATAGTCAAACCCTGGCATTAGGCCCACCTATTCACCTACCTAGACCCAAACCTAGGAGCAAAGAGGGCTTGGTACAAGATTTTTGTAACCACATGAATAATTCAATCTTTACCTTGACCCCATTAGACTTTGATAACTCCAATGATGACATGCCCTTAGTCTACCCTCAGCTCATTGATTGAGATCAATAAGACGCGCCCATCTTAGACACTTTTGAGAACGACGAAGCAATTGCTGAGTTCCTCGGGTTACGAGAAGGCATACCTAACGGGGATCATAAAGCTGGTTTTACCATTGACTTGGACAAAAAAGCATATTTTTGGGAATCTGTTCAACCCTCTAGTCACAAAAATGAGAAAAAGAATAAACAAGATAAAAAGGATGAGTCTCTAGGTGAAAACCGAAAGGCACCTTTAGACAATGAAAAAGTAAAAAGAAAGGACGCATCCGAAGGTGAAAACCTCTCTGAGGCACCTAAGGATGGAGGTTTGAACATTCTCCCCATTGCATAGGAAAATTCACCCATGCTTGTTGAAGAATCCAGAGAGGTCAACATAGGCACAAAGGAGAATCCTTGACTAGTTTATTTGGTAGCGTCATTGACAACAGAAGAGAAATCAGAGTTCCACGACTTCTTTGAACACAAACAGATAAATTTTGCTTGGTCATATGTGGACATGCCAAGGTTGGACCTTGATCTTGTTCTACATCACTTTCCTTTAGAACTAGGTGTTAAACCAGTAAAATAGAAGTTGAGAAAAATGCATCCACAAATTGCTTTATTAGTCAAGGCAAAACTAAAGAAACTATTAGATGTTGGTTTTATAAGATCAATCGACTATCTCGATTGGATCTCCAACCTTGTACCAGTCACTAAACCAACTGGGGGCATCCGCGTCTGCACTGATTTTAGAGATATCAACAAAGCTTTTCCTAAGGATGACTTCCCTCTGCCTAACATAGACATGATAGTTGACATGACAGCAGGATATGAGATGTTGTCCCTTATGGATGGATTTTCAGGATATAACCAAATCAGAATTGCTACTGAAGACCAACCTAAGACAAATTTCACTTGTCCTTGGGGAACGTATTGCTGGAATGTTATGCCCTTCAGACTCAAGAATGCAGGAGCAACCCATCAGCGTGCCATGACTACTATCTTTCATGATCTAGTACATACTTGTATGGAGGATTATGTCGATGACCTTATTGTAAAATCCAAGACAAGGGCAGAGCATTTACAGGTTTTAGACAAGATATTTCAGAGGCTCGAAACGTATAAAGTGAGACTCAATCCAAATAAATGTGTGTTTGGAGTCAAGTCAGGAAAACTATTAGGTTATATCATTTCTAAACAAGGTATTGAAGTGGATCTGGCTAAGGTAAAAGCAATCATGGACATGCCTCCACCCACTAATCTTAGTTAGCTAAGGACATTACAGGGAAGGTTGCAATCTATCAGAAGATTTATAGTGCAGCTAGCAGACAAGACACATCCTTTTCAACATCTACTTAAGAAAGGAGTACCCTTTGCATGGAAAGCTAGGTGTGAAGAGGCTTTTCAACTGATTAAAGAATATTTACTCACACCACTTGTCTTAATGCCACCTGTTGAAGGATGGCCATTGATTCTTTACATTACAGCAACCCATTCATCACTTAGAGCATTGCTTGCACAGAATGACGATGAAGGTCATGAAAGAGTAGTCTATTATATCAGTCAGACTTTGGTTGGTTAAGAGCTCAACTATAGTAACATTGAACGCGCCTGTCTTGCAGTAGTATTTGCTACCCAAAAACTAAGGCACTACATGCTAAACCATCAAACAATGCTGATTGCTAAAATAGACCCTCTGAAATATCTTCTTAGCAAGGCAGCATTAATAGGGCAACTAGCCAAATGAGTTATGATACTTAGTGAGTATGATATCCAGTATGTAGAAAGAAAAGCTATTAAAGGACAGGTCATTGCTGATCAGTTAGCTAATGCACCCATACAGGCAGATCATCCATTAGTTGCAGAATTTCTTGATGAGTTCATATTCACATTGGACACAAACATAACATGGAAACTGTACTTTGATGTCTCACATACAAATCATGGTTCAGGGGCTAGGATATTGTTTATCACACCACAGGGGGATTCCATCCCTAACTCATTCAAGATTGCATTTCCATGCACTAACAACATGGCAGAGTATGAAGCTCTAGTGACAGGGTTATGCATGGCGGTCAAGTGGAAAATTAAGCTTCTACAGGTATATGGCGATTCCCAACTGGTAATCAGACAGGTAAATGATGATTATGAGACTAAGGATGAGAAGCTTGTTCCATACAAGCGCATGGCTGATAGCTTTAAAGAGTACTTTGGAAAAATTGAATTTCATCAAATACCTCATGTTTTAAACAAGGCAACAGATGCTATGGCTACGATTGCATCACTTCTTGACATTCCTAACAACGTGCCTAAGTTTGAGTTCTTGGTCGAACAGCTTTTGGTCCTAGCCTACAATATTCCAGATTCTGAAATGGTGTGTGATATTGTTGGTCCCGATTCCCCATGGTACAAAGAAATCTATGATTACCTTCATGCTGAAGTCATACCCATTGGCCTATCTAATAACCAACATAGGACATTCCTCCGCAAGTCAGCCAAATACACCCTCGTCGGAGACACCCTATATAGACGCGCCTTAGATAATACCCTACTGAGATGTCTTGATTCTACTGAAGCACAAGAAACCTTGCATGGGGTACATGAGGGTATATGCGGTTCCCATTCTAGCGGTCCTACCTTAGCCAAAAATATTATGAGACTGGGTTATTACTAGCCTACTATGGAAAAAGACTCATATGTCTTTGTAAGGAAATGCCGCCAATGTCAAGTTCATGGAGATTTGATACATGCCCCAGCATAGGAGCTCCATCCTATCATGTCACCATGGCCCTTTGCTCAATGGGGACTCGACCTTATAGGTAAAATCCACCCCACATAATCTAATGGACACATGTTCATTATCACTGCCACTAAGTACTTTACGAAGTGGATTGAAGCCATTCCTATGACATACATTACCGACACACAGATTTCTAGATTTATCTTGAACTATATCATCTGTCGGTATGGTGTCCCTTAGTCCATAATCACAGATAATGGCCGCCCATTCAAGAACTAGGAAGTCCTTCATCTGTGTGATGAATTTCATATCCAACATCACTTTTCCACTCCATACTACCCACAAGGTAACGGCCAAGCGGAGGCATCTAACAAGACCATCATTAGAATCCTCAAGAAGACTGTCAATGATGCTGGCCGTGACTGGCATTTATAGCTTAACCCTGCCTTATGGGCTTATCGCACAAGTACCCGTACTCCCACTGGTGCTACCCCATATTCACTTGTGTTTGGGTCGGAAGCCATTTTGCCTATTGAGGTTGAGATTCCTTCCCTAAGGGTATCCTTGAAAGGCCATATTGATGATGAAGAGTACTGAGTATCACGACTCCATGAGCTAGAATTCCTGGATGAGCAAAGATAGAAGGCATTAGACCATCTCCAAGCATATCAAAATTGCCTTCATCGTAGCTATAACAGGAAATTTTTGAGCAGAAACTTTGACATTGGTGACCTAGTTTTAATGGAGAACCCAAAGAATCAAGCAGAAAGAGAAAAACTAGGAAATTTTGAACCTAATTGGTTAGGACCTTATGTTGTTACAAAAGCTTTTGGATCAGGAGCATACCAACTCTCTACTCCTGAAGGGGAACCATTGTCCTGACCAATTAATAGCATGCATCTGAAGAAGTTCTACGCATAGCTTCTGGGAGCCTTTGTCTTAATTAGCAAAAATACAAAAAAATTAGAAAATCATAAAAATTGTTATCAAGGTGAAAACCTGGCAAACAGGCATCTTGGTAATACCAAAAAAAATAAAAAATTAGATAATCTGGAAAATAGTAAAGACAAATCATTCATCCAATAGTGAAAACCACTTCGGTGGCACTTTGGATAAGTACCATGGTGAAAACCTGGCAAACAGATGCCATGTGTAGCTTAACTCTGCTCCTTTATCTACTATTATTCTATACATAGTCTTTATCCCTGTACATAGTCCACTTCCTTGTACATAGTCCCTATCATTTTATATGATCCATGATCCCTGTACATAGTCCACTACCTGGTACATAGTCCTTATCCCTATACATAATACCTATCCCTGTACATATCCCTTATCTTTCCTATCCATCATTTGTATATACCATTCATAATAAGTGGTAGTCTTTCCCATCACTTGGAATGATTGACATTGAGAGCATTTCATATCCCCCATTTTATCCTATTCATAATCAATTGGTCTTATACTCGACTGGGGGAAAACACTTGACGTGTCATATTGGTTCTTACATTGGTTGTGTTGAAGACGTAAAACCATGGAAAATCCACAAACCTCCCAAAATGACTTGAGAAAACACAAAAACATCAGAAAACTTCAAAAAGACAAAAAAATCAAAACATTTCAAAAATCCAAAAACAGAGTCGGAGTCAGTCGCACTTGTCAGTCTTTGTCGTTTATCGAACTACATTGCCTCTACGACTGGATGTAGGCAAGGCCATCTGCCAATGTGCCCCCAAGGCATTAGGTCAGTCTGTTTAGGTTTGTTTGTATAAATTCATGATTCAATCCATATGTCTATATGACAAGGTCATTGGTTTGTCGAACTACGTTGTCTCTGCGTGTATAATGTAGGCAAGGCCATCACACGATGAGCCCTCGAGGCCGCACTAGGTCAGTTCATTAGGGTTCGTCACATTCACTTTCACACACATCTTCTATTTGTAGTTAGTCTTGTCAGTTGAGTCAAGTTGAACTATGAGGTCTCTACGTGTACAATGTAGGCAAGGCCATCACACGATGAGCCCCCGAGGCCGCACTAGGTTAGTCCTTTAGGGTTTGTCGTCAAACACAGTCAATTGTCAACACTTCATATCAAGTCATGTGTCAATCTGGTGAATAAGTCAGCAATGTCTCTAAGTTAAATCAAACAACTTTCCAAACAAAACAATTCAAACAGATCAACCAAAAGTCTGCTACAGGATGTGTCCTTCTTGGAAACAGATGTTATCAAAACAAACAACCTATGTCTTATTCAGGATGAGTCCTTCCTGCATAATTGACAAGGTCAAACAATCAACCATAGCCTTACATAGGTTATCACATCAACGGCATCAGACTCAATGTCTTATACGATACATGTCTTTCTGAAACCAGGCTTTGTCATGCATTATACAAATAGTCATAACATCGAAACCAGACTCACAGTCTTATCTGGTATGTGTATCTCCTAAAACCAGGCTCTATCCAACAATCCTTTTATCAATCAAACAAATCAAACAAACAAGATCAAGTTTTGGCAAATATTTTTACTAGCTTTTGGACTCTATAGCTTATTTATCGTATCATTTATCTTGAATTGATGACTGGGATTCATGTTACTACCTTTCTCAAGGATGTCCCATGAAGGATTTAGAGAAGCAATGACGTATCCGAATTCTATTTTTCTTTGACTGCTGTCTGTCGACTGTCTTTTGAAATTTGATTTAGAGTCATGTTACTAGTTTCCTCAAGGATGTCCTATGAAGGATTTAGAGGAGCAATGACATCTCATGACCCATCTTTTCTTTTGTTTGTTGTCTGTGGTTTGTCTTGACAAAAAGACTAAGGCAACTTGTTCCCTTAGTATGAGTTAATGACAATCCTTGTCTGCGACTGTCTGTTATCAGCAAGTGGATGACCTTGCACACCTTGATCTATGTCATACATGGTGTTTTTCTCCATTTGTATTAGTCCCACCTAATGATAATAAAGTGCAATACCTTTTGTGATACAACAAAATATCAAAGGTTGCTAATACTAACATCTATCTTTTGTCTTTCATTCTTTCTCGATCTTTCTTTTTGCACTAACAGTTCCTTTCTTGCATTATGATGGAGTCCTGTGACACAAAACATTATATATCATCTTGCATCAACATACATGTTAGAAACATACATGCATATGTACATATCTCATATCTAGATCATCATGGCATAATAAATAATAATCATCAAATAATACATATCATAAGCATTTCATGTACAAAGCAACTGTAAATACATGCATTATATTACATTTAGATAACATCACATGTCGTCTACATATAACATCATATTGCATCTCATAATCATATAGGATCAACATCATATAGAATCATACATCATATAGAATCAACATTATCTCATTAACTGTATAAACATCATAAAGACATACAATCATCCTTCACATAAGCATATCATATAAACATCACATGTATAAATAAAGATTGCATAATCAATACATAGAAATGCATATCATGAGAATTGCCGCCAAAATCATATATATATATATATATCGCTCAAATGTGTCACATCACAATGTCATAATGTATCAATAATACATGGAAGCCCACAGGCTATAAGATCAAAATACAGTGTCTCAACAAATGGTACCCCTATCCTGAGCTGCCACTGCCATCATGTCAAGAGTGTGTGGGGGAATGATGATGTGAACCTGAGGATCTCTAAGCTGAAGGAGGTCTGTCATATGGCCCTGCTCTATGTGGCTGATCCACACCCTCTGTGCAAATTGTCCGAGTGTGGGTCCTGGTCTGGGACCTGCTACTGTGTGCTGCTGAGAAACTGGGAGCTCGTCTCTCTAGTGGAATCTCTGCCTCATACAGATCCCGATAGTACCTCTCCCTCTCTCCAGCTCTGACCAACTCTCTAGCAAATGCAGCTGATGGTCCTATACATAATGCTCTAAGCTTTGTGAACCTCTGCTCAGTCTCCTACCACCGGGCTATGGCCTAATCCCTATCCATCAACGCTCTGTCTCTCTACACCTGATAGGCATCCCTCTCGGCCATCAACACTCTCATTTGCTCCTCCAAGGATGCAACCTGGGCTTGCAATGTATCCATGCCTGGATCCTCTGCCCCTCTCTCATCATGTCAGGCCCTGTCTATCCCATCCTCCTCCTCATTGAGCTCCTCCAGGATCTAATCTTGAATCTCTCTCTCGTGATCATCATCCTCATCATCATCTCCCTGGTAGGCACTTAGCAACCCCAGAGCGTCAACCTCTACCTCCTCTCCACTTGCCTCCTCGGTGCCTCCCTCCTCTCTGCCTACCTCCTCAGCACCTGCCTCCTCCTTTGCTGGGATCTATGGAATAACTGCCTCTTCTGGCTACGCCTCCTCACCACCCCTACCTACATCCTCCTCACCACCTCTGGCCACTATAACATACCACATCCTCCTCTCCGCCTCCCTCCTCCTAGATCAGTGAGAAGGTTGGCCCTCCTCCCCACCGACCACGCCTCCCTCTCCTGCCTCCACGTTAGCCACCTCTACCATCATCCCCTCCATCACCATGGCCTCCTCTGCCTCCTCGGCCTCTCCCTCTACCTCGTTTGCCTCTAGGACCTATCCCACGTTGCTCTACCGGCGCTGGCTAGTTTGGATCTGTCAAGGGGATCGGCCTATGTACTGACCACCACTGATCATAAGCTGGAGTGGTCCCTAGATCTGCTAGTCTGTCCCTCCATCCCCATGGAAGTTCCTATAGCCCATTAATATCTGCCTCTGTAGTGGCGACTGGAATCTCTGGCCCCCATAGCAGGACCTAGCGTGATGACCGAGCAAACTTTGCTCTCCCTCGAGGTACATCCTGTACCTCTCCAAACTATCTCAAGACCCAATCTGGCAATTGCCGCTCTATAATGTGCACATGAGACACTGTCCGTCCCACCAAGTACTGTGCCTGTCTACAAAATGGCAAGTGCTCATCCTCATCTGACCACTGCTTGCAACCCAGGTAGGGTCTCCATGTAAACTTCTGCATGGTGTCTATAGCATGTCTAAAGTAGCTTGTGTCCCCAATATGATGCTGTGTGGTCACCCCCACATAATGGAAGGCATATGGAGCTCCATGAGGTAGATCTACTATAATAGGTGTGTTGATGGTGTTTTCTGCACAACAACAACTCAGAAAGAATACAATATTCTATCTCTCTTGAAAGGTAATTCTCAACAATAAATCACTGAAGATTGCCCCAAGGTCTCTCGGGTGTTAGGTCATAATAATGCATAAAACAATTCAGATAAAATGTGAAATGCTGGTAATCACAATCGGACCTTACTACAAGCAAACCGTATCTTTCAATTTATCAGATTTGACAATATGATGATCTTAAATCTTAAATCTAACCGAATAATAAAGAAACAACAAAAGGTAGGGATGCAAGGAAGTGATAAGATCTAAACTACTGAGAGGACAAACAATGTAAATAACATATATCTGGAATGGACCTATCTCAAATAACCAGTTCTCATTTCGACCCACAAAGCAATCTTATAAGAACGGTGCAATCTTCTGAGGAATACAGATTTTCAAATCATAGACATGCATCTACAATCGAACTTAAGCACATTGAATATACAGTCCAGGTTGACTTTGCCAGCCTACTACAATCAGATAGTTACTGGGAGTATAGACCAGAGATAGCTACAAACATTCCAAATATGAAATCATAGACATCATTTATCCAACTGAAACTAATCTATTTCTGAATACTAAACCCTAAATCTCCAAGCAATTCGAAAGATAGAACAAAGGAACCATGCAAGATGAAATAACACAAAATATTTCACCAGGAATAACCACAATGTCTCCAATTGTATTAATCACCAAAGATGCTGCAACAATTCAACTGTTCTGAATATAATGTTTGCTTCCAGAAAATCAAACTATTCTAACTATTGCTCTTGCTTATCTCTATTACTGCTCAGCTAACCAATGTCTAGAACTAATATCTAACCCTTACAATGAGGCAAGAATGCCTATTTATAGCAAATTCCCCCCCAGACATGTCGGCCCAGCCAAACATTTTACAAAATAATAGAAACCGCCAAAACAAAAGGCACACATTAAATGCCATCATCCAAGTCAGTTCTGACACAGTCCCCAAGGAAGTTCGGTCCAATGCATGCCCCATGGTAATAGGGAAGCACAAGTCTCGAACTTGAGCATTAACTGCTACTCCCTTTATCCTTCTTTTGCCCGGATGACCCTTGGACCCTCAAGAATATTTCGTCCAACTCAGCAATAGGTGGCAATGGCAAAACCCTGAGTCGGCATTTAATGGAGTCTGTTTCTTCCTTGGACCGTTCAACAATCTTGTTCCAATCCTCTCCGTTGGCCAAGTATCTATCCATCATTGCCATGTAGGTGGTTGCATCATCAAGTATGTGGCTGGTGACAGCTCCATCAGAATCCAGGGCCTAAATTTCATGCCACCATTCCCTCAATTGTTCCAGGCTGAGGTACTTGGGAGCTATCTTCTTCCTCCCTGTCATTACCTCAAAGAAGGAAATGCATCCATCATAAACTACAGTAAGCTCACCATCAATTTGCTTCTTTCTCTTTAAAATTTTCTTCATGGCCTTTTTCCTGATTTGCAGCGCTTCCAACCACTCCCACGGTTCATCCACCCTTGAGGAAGGAAGGATTCCATCCTTGGCCAATTGATCCTTGCCATGTCCCAGGATGACCTTCAATTTCTGCAGTAGGAGATCCATATCGTTCTTATCCTGGGACAGAATATACTCCAACAGCTCCTTTACTCGGACTGCATCCTTCCCTATAGATAAAACTGTCTTGATAGCATCATCTCCTTTTGCTTGTACACTCATTAACCAGTCCGTGGCAGCCTAAGCAGAGGTTTTCATCTTTTCAATTCTATAAATTGTCTCCTTAGGCAGAAAGCCAGGGGTAGCAGATGAAGAAGGGTGAAGTGACTACAAAGGTTTCATAACCTCCTCCAAACACTTCCTTAATCGTTCATTCTCCTTCTTTAGCTCATGTTTAGTTTGGGTCTCCTTTTTCAACCTATCCACAATCACGGTGTTGGATCCCTCAAACTCCTCAATATCCTGCTCCATGGAGGCTGGCCTCAGGTTGATTATCTGGACATTATAGTCCTAGCTTGTAATATCCTCCCTCATTTTATCCGCTACAGGGGTGGCAATGTGGACTACCCTATTGTGTGCTTCATCCCTTTCCACCTGGGAGATGACCTTTGCAGCCTTCTTCTCCTTTCCTTTGCCAATTTTTGACAACATTTCATCCCAGTCCAAGGGGGTGTCCTCAACAATCACTTGCTTCTTCCTCACAAGTTCCTTTTCGAGCCAGTCCGGGGCTATAGGGTCAGTCCGGATTTCTTCCACTCCGACATTCTCCGGCTCCTCTGTCACCTTCTCTTCCTCTGCAGTTGTTGCCTTATCATCCTCCTTCTCCGGAAGCTGCTCACCTGGATCCACTACTTCAAGTTCCGCCTCTTGCTGCACTGGTGAGGGAGTCTTGGTGGGGATATTCTCCTCTGGCTCTGGTGATCCGCGGCCTTGGTCAATCTCCGGAGAATCTTCATATTGCACCAACGGAGAAGTGTGTCCTTCTTCTGTTCCCACCTCAAGCTCAGCCACCTCACTGAAGAGTGTTCCTTCTTTGAACTATTCTGCCTCCCCGCTAGTTTCATGCTCAACCGGATTCTCTGGTTCAGGTGCGCTTGGTGGCGGAGAAGCAGACTTTGGTGGCTCTTCAATTGGTAGCTTTGGAGAGGAGTCCCTCTGCTGTGCAGCATCCTTGGGAGAGGGGGTCCTTGATTTTCTTGTGTAGACCTTGGTTTTCTCCCCTCTGGAACTCTCCACATTGGCAATTGGAGGTTCATCCTCAGAAGCAACTTGGTATTTCCTCCTGGCGGTCCTTGTCGTCCTAGCTTTCTTAGGCGGTGGAGGAGCATCCTCCTCTTCAGCTTTCTCCGTTTCTTCCTCATCAGAGGACTTGCTGATTGTCAGAGTTTTCTGTCTTCTCTTTCCCTTCGGCTTCCTCTTTGTTTCAGGTTCAGCCCCTTCCTTAGGACCTCTGACTTTGATCTTGAATGGCGACGTTTTCACTATTTTCCCTTTGGGGTCATCTTCCCCAGATTCTTCAGAAGTTGACATGGGATTGAGATTTCCCATCAAGTCAAAAGTGCAAGCTACCTTTGCATTTTCCAATTCCCAGACTTTATGCTTTATCCACGAGGAAGTGAACTTCATGATAGGAGCCATCAAATCCTCCAGCTCTGTGACTTCATTCTCGTTCCAGTCAATATCCCCGGTTGGCCTGCTCTTCACTGCATCATAAACGTGGTCCTCAACCAGTTTTCTGTCATCATCAAGCTGATCCGAAATCAGTTGAACATTGTATTGTCTAATGGCCTCCACAGGCAACCTAGAATACCTCTTCTTTCTTGCATCGAGGTCATCCTTGATGTTGACCCAGTAGTCTTCTATATCATCCTTGTGCCTATATTCCTGGGTAGCTTTCTTTTGAGCCTCTCTAGTTATATCAAAATTCATTCTTTTCGAATGGAAGGAGAATCCATAGGCTGCCAGTTCCTCCCCTGTGGTGTGAGCTGAATGGATAGACGGGCACATCTCTCCCACACCAATCCCAAGAGGGAAGTCTCCTCCGAAGCCTGTCTTGTGCTTCTCCCTCTTCACCACTGCATCAAACTCACAGATTTGTCTTACAACCTCCAGCAGCACAATGTGGTCAGTTGGATACCGAGGCAACCTGTAAGGGGCTACTGGGCATCCATCAATCTTGAGGTAAGTGAATGTAGGGAACTGGATGAACCATCCTCTGTAGTTCTTGATCAGTCCTTTGGCCCCATCGGATAATCTGAGGTGCTCTGCATTTTGGAGTGTCTGGGTAATGTGCATTGTAAATGCATCATTGGCCCTCCTATAATCCTTATGCCCAAGGTGCAGTTCTGGATACACCTCATAAATTATATCTTGTCTGATTGTTCCCTTCAGAGTCAGGCCCTTGTATGGGTAGGAGATGGCCAACACATACACTACATATGAAGACATTATAAATTTCTTGGCCTCCAGGACATTTCTCAACTGTCTGTCAATCTCATCACTTATTAGCCCTGCCCAGTGATAGTTGGTCCCTTGATTGATTTTGGTGATCACATGGACCATCCAACTCTCCAATACACCTACACCTCTTAATCCTGCCACCCTGCTCAGAAGTGTGATGGCATCATATACCTCTGACTTGAATTTTACCCTGTGCAGCTGTTTGGGCAACTTCGAATGATGGGACTTTGGCTTCTCTAGCCATGAGTTGATTATCTGCTAAGCCTTGAATGGCTCATTCTCATAATAAGTCCTGGCAGTGTCAATGTTCAAGGCGCATACTGAAGGAAGATCTGGCATACTGAAAACTTGTGCAATGGAGGTCAGACTGAAGTTGGCCAAGACTCTCCCCTCGGTGCTGACCACCCTCTGTGTGTCAAGGTCATATTGTCGGGCGCACTCCAAGATTAATTCATAACACTGAACTGCCGGAGGAAACCCTGCCACATGTACCAATCCAGAGCTCATCATCCCTTGTCTCAGGGCTGACTGATCTTTCTCGACCGTTCTCTGTTTGAAATCCTCATATCGCCAAGCACGAACGTTAGTATCTGATACTTCGGCCCACACAGAAGACACTTTGCTCTCAGGAAGCTGGCTTTTCATATCTATTCATAGTCGTTCTGTCTCAGAGATGGATGAAGCCCCTATGCCACCCTTGGACTTCCCAGCAGCCGCCTTGCTTGATTCAGCCTGCACATCCAAAAATTGTCGTTAGTATTCAATTATTGCTCATATTCCAATCCAAAAGGTTAGCACAGATCATATAAATTAATCAAAATCCATTGCCAAATACTAATCCTTCGAGATCCAGAGAAATCAGATAATCCGAGAAAATCACGCAAGTCAGGAAAAATACCGTCGAGGCAGAATTTTGAAAAAATACGACCCAGACGAATTCCTGTTGCCAAAGCATCATTAGTCAAATAAATCATTAGTGCATATGAAAAAAACAAAGGATAATCATTGAATTCACTCATTGGCAACAAGAAATAAGTGTTAAAGAATCGTTCCATTAATCCTATCGTCGAAACATTTGAAGGGACACCATCAGACAGGAAATCCAGAAAAATCCAGATGGAACGGATTTTCGCGGACGACCTAAAATGTGTCAGAAATAACCTCAGTCTGCGGAATAAGTCCAAACCAGGAAAATCCAGAAGCGAAGAAATTCCGTGACGACCTCGGAAACCCAGAAACGGCAAAACGTGAACCCAAACCCAAATGACCACGGGATTCTCCCCACCTAAGCTCGAATGATCACAGAACCGATGACAATCAACAAAATTCAAAGCACAAAGGACCCCAAAGTTCTAGAAACTTGCAAAGGACAAATTCCCATATCAAAACGATGATGCCCTAAATTGAATAATCAAATCTCCGCCATTAAAACCAGAGCAAGCTTTAGGGTCTAAGATATCGGCTAAGAATTTACCTAAAGCACTAGGATCTTCACCAGACAGGGAAGTCAACAAGATACAGGGACAAAATCACTCAAACAAAAAGAAATCTTCGCTCTGGGCCCAAATACCGAAGAAAAAACCCCAACTTCGCACGATAAGGCAGATTCCGCACTAAAGGAACAAGCAATCAAGCCTAGAACTCCGTCTAAAGGATACACATGGAACCAAACTGACGAACAAACTCGTAGGACACGAGTGATAGAGTTTCATCATACAAACGGGTCAAACCCCGACTCTATAAATATGGAGTTAAAATCAAGCAAGAGTTGACCCAAATCTAATAATACCCAATGCAAAATCCCTAATCACCATACAAGCAAAACGGAAGGGCAATGACTACATACCATGGATCAAAGCGGAAGAAATTCGAGCTTGAGAAGGCAACCCTCGCAGCAAACACGCCCAAGCAGTGAAAACACCAACACCGACACTCAAGCAATCCTCACGCAAACCAATTAGGATCGATTCTCAAAACTCAGATGGAAATTTGAAATCACCAGAGCAAAACAAGGTAGCAATGAAGTTAGAATGGCACTGAAAATGCCCTAAATCCGCCCTTATACCTATCTGAGTGAAGGTACCTCAACCATTAATGTGTGACAAGACACCTCTGACAAGTCCAGAAACCTGAGCCCCAAGCGGAATTTCAGAAAATCCTAGAATGCGCTGAAACACAGATTCCGCGGAAATGCAGAAACCGGGGAAATGAGGAAGATCGGGATTTTGGCAGAATTCAGGAAAATCTGCCAGGACCGAAAAATCCTGAAGTAAGGCAAAAACCCGGAATCGGAGAATCCTGCCAGAAACGGACAAGGAACCAGGGTCCGGGAAAATCCACCAGAGCTGGAAAATTCTAGATCCAGGTGAAAACTCGGACTTGGCCAAAAACTCGTTTTCAATCAATTCAAACCTCAAGGAAAGGTCAAAGCCAGCAAGATCAACATGTCAAGACCCTAAGATGATAAATCCAATAGAATCAAAGGTCAAAGACACCAAAAAGAGGGTCCCTACTCCAAGTGGGGCGTGTGTGCAAAAACTGCACAACAAGGTGGTCTAAAAATAGCTATATGCTCCCACGCCCATATCATTAGGAGCGTGGTACTGCAGCTCATCGACTATGCCTCTCTATACACAATATCGTGAAGATGGAAGTACAACATCCCAAGTACACAAGAACCCCAGGCATAAATAATTCGGTGCTCGAGCATGCCCACTAACATCTCCCCCCATCCCATAGGAAACCCATGGCCTCGGCGGTCAGGCAATACTATACCGCCTATCAAAGTCGCTACTAGACAATCTAACTGTCTATACCTCTAAGCCAACACCTGCCATCTGATCTCATAATCATCAACCCCTAGTTGTCTAATATTAGCATGGGGGTAATATCTATACATCTCAACAATCCCCCTCTGAGTATCATAGACTACCCATGTGCCTCTAATAGGCAGTCTCAGTATCCTATATACATCCTCTAATGTCACTGTGGCCTCTCCAGTCGGTAGGTGGAAGGATGATGTCTCAGAGTGCCACCTCTCACATAATGCTGTCAGTAATCTCTGATTTGTCTGAATCTGGGGCATATCAGTTACATGCAACAAACCCAAATGCCATAGAGTCCGTCGCTCGGCCGGCCGCAAACTATCTCTGAATTGAAACATCGTGGGTCTTGACTCCCATGTATAAATAGGGTCTAATACAACCTGCAACAACATTATATATATGCCTCATGTTAGCCTCAATCATCTATTCTAGTGAGAAATGACTGTTTTAACATAAAATGCAAATGTGTCATTATTTTGCACATGCGTCATTCTTTTACACATGCGTCGCTTTTTCACAAATGCGGTTCACAAATTTTATATGCATCATTATTAAGCAAATGCGGCTAATAATAATCAAATGCGTCACAAAACTATCATTTGCGTTGCAAAATATCAAATGCATTTCTAAATTTACACATGCGGCTATAAATATGCACATGCGTTTCAAAAAATCAAATGCGTATAAAAAATAAACAAATGCGTCTAACCGCTAAACCCTAATCTAAATGACCAACGTAAAATTTCAAATGCGGTTTTCCGCATACATATGTGTCATTCGCGCGTACATATGTGGTTCAAAATTAAAAACGACGCATAACTAAAATGCGACCAAATGTCCCAAAATGTGCCACAAATCAAAAGAATTCAAAGGCAAGTTTGGAGTCCATCACAGAAGTCCGCTGGCTGTCACGGTATGTCGGATCTTTAATATCTTGCAGCGATGATGGGTGAAAACAGGTGGAGACATCGTTGCTTTTATCAATCGAGCAAATTTTTCAAATCCTCTAAGCCTTCGGTGGGTTGCAAATGAATGAGTTTTCAACCCTATTTCATTTCATACCTAGGGCTTAGGTGGCATTATATCCTACTGGCCATGGCTTCATTCCTATCATCCCATGAAATCCCTCCATTCAAATTCGTCAAGCGCATTTCTACCTATCCAGCGGACTAATTGGGAGCATTTCCAATTTTTTTTGAACTTTTCAAAAATTTGTCAATTTTCCCAAGGGGGCATACCTTCACCTATTCTAATCTCGAGCATTATTGGGGCATGTTTTTATCGATTTTCTTTGACACAAAGCGGAAATGACATTGTATCCAAAGGGAGAAAATGTAGACACCAAAGGTGGTTTCAGGCTGCGACTTCAATATTCTCTTCCTGAATTCTTATTCAGCTATTGATTAAATAATCTTAATTTATTTAATTAATTCATCTTCTAATTGAATTCTTCTATTGATTAAATAATACTAATTATTTAATTGAATTCATCTTCTTTTCTGGCCTTCTATTGTCAATTAAATGGTCTTGGTATTTTAGTGTTCACACTTTCTTTTATTCTATCTAATTAATTAAATAAAGCGGTTTTTATTTAATTAGCATCATACTAATTAACTGATCTTCTCAATTTAAATCGTCTGTATTTGAATTTATTCTTTATCATATTTCAACTATAAATTAAATAGAATTCATTGTTTATTGGTATTCATTTTAAAATCCTTCGCCATTTAATTAAATGAATCTTATTTATTTAATTATTCTTCGAATCCATCGTTGAAGATTAAATGGATTATTTAATTTATTAATTCTATCATTAGCATTCCTCTATATTTTAGATGATAATTAATGAATAGTCTAGGTATTCGCTTTACTCGACTCAAGCATCTATTTTAATCGTTAACTGTGATTTGATGCTCGGAGTGAAATTGTCTCGAGTAATCTCTTCGTCGCTATCATGCAATATTTCCAGTTCTAACTCATTTTAAATTGTACATGCATATTAATTAAATATTCCTATTTAATTGAATTAAGTGTTAATCGTCTGAACAAGAATTAGTTATAATCGTCTTTATCTTTGTCTGTACAAAGAGATATTCTTATCATTTTGAATGTGAGATTAAATCATTCAATGTGCTAATTCTATTTTCTAGTTTGTATCACTCATGTCACTATAGGTTATCTGAATGCATGTCTAATCAGTTGATCTCAACCGTCCATTAATCTTTCAATCTTGACCTGTCGTTCAAATAATTGATTTTCTATAAATTGATTTGTCATTCTTCATTCCAATTTCTCTCGTGAAATCTTATGACTTTTGAGAGCACTTTGTCTTAAATCTTTGATATTTTTCTAATCACTATCTTAGGCTATACTTGCATGAATTTACGAAAAATCTGAGGGCAATTATACTACACAAGCAAAATGGAGAAGGGCAATCGAGATGAATCATGGAAATACGTTCAAAATTGGTGAGATTGTTCTAGTTTTGTTTACATTTTTGACTTCCTTTGTTCTTTGTTGCTTAACATTTAGATTTGCATTCTAGATTTAATATTGCATGCATGTTTTCTTCTAATCTTCTTTGTTGTCTATAGTGCAATTTTTCTAATGGCGTTACACTTCCAAGATCTCAATAAAGCATGCCCTAAAGATGATTTCCCTCTACCGAACATCAACATCATTGTGGACCTTACAGCTGGATATGAGATGCTGTCCCATATGGATGGTTTTTTTGGTTATAATCAGATTTGTATTGCCCCTAAAGACCAACACAAGATTGCTTTCACATGCCCTTGGGGTACATACTGTTAGGCTATAATGCCATTTGGTCTTAAAAATGTAGGCGCTACATATCAAAGGGAAATGGCAACAATATTCCATGACATGATGCACACATTAATGGAGGATTATGTGGATGACCTTCTAGAAAATTCATTGACAAGAAAAGACCACCATTCAGTATTAGACAAAGTTTTTCGGAGGCTAGATGATTATATGGTCTGGTTAAACCCGAAAAAGTGTGTTTTTGGTGTAGCATCAGGCAAGTTGTTGGGGTACATAGTCTCTCGTAGAGGCATTAAAGTTGACCTCGCCAAAGTTAGAGCTATATTGGATATGCCTCCTCCTAAGGGAATCAGTGACCTAAGAATGCTACAAGGCAGGCTTCAATCTATCAGATGGTTCATCACTAAACTCATGGGTAGGTGTCAACCATTTTAGTATCTTCTATGCAAAGGGATACCCTTTGTGTGGAAAAATAAGTGTCAGGAAGCATTCAACCAGATCAAAAAATACTTATTGTCACCTCTAGTTTTCATGCTTCCCATCCAAAGAAAACCATTAATTTTGTACATCTCTGCAACTACTTCAACATTGGGGGCATTACTAGCACAAAATGACTATGAAGAAAAAGAACGAGCTATATATTATATCAGTCGAACACTGGTGGGGTATGAGCTAAATTACACACCCGTTGAATGTGCTTGTTTGGAAGTTGTATTCGCAGCCCAAAAATTAAGGAATTACATGTTAAATCATAAGACACACTTGGTAGCCAAGATCGATCCCTTGAAGTATCTCTTGAGTCGAGCAACATTGATGGGACATTTGGCAAAATGGGTCATAGTCCTCATGAATATGATATTCAATATGTCAAGCGGAAATCCATCAAGGGATAGGTAATAGCAAACTAGCTTGTAGACACACCAATACTAGATAGCCATCCTCTTATAACAAAATTTCCAGATGAGTTCGTATTTCAAGCAGAACCCTAACAGCCTTGGCAATTATACTTTGATGGATCTCACACTAATCATGGCTCAGGAGCTAGAATACTATTCATTACTCCACAAGGAGAGTCCATCCCAAGGTCATTCTGCATTGCATTTCCATGCACTAATAACATGGAAGAGTATGAAGCACTAATTACAGGACTCTGAATGGCTATCAAGTGGAAAATCGGGAATTTTTAGGTCCTTAGTGATTCTCAGTTAGTTATCAACCAAGTCAATGATGAGTATGAAACCAAAGATGAGAATCTAATCCCTTATAAATGGATGGTTGATAGTTTTCTGACATATTTTCATAGGCTATCCTTTGAATTTATTTTGAGAACACAGAACAAGGCCGCTGATGCTATGGCAACAATCGGATCTTTGCTTGATATTCCTAGCAATGTCCCACAATTTGAGTTTTTGGTTGAGCAATTATTGGTTCCTACTTATGACGTCCCCGAATCCAAAATGGTCTATGAGCTTGTTGGTTCTAGTTCCCCCTTGTATAAGGATATTTTTGACTACATTCATAGATCCTTCCTCAAAACCTTTATAATAACCAAAGAAATTCCTTTATCCGTAAAGCTGCATGTTATACCATCATCAGCGACACCCTTTACCGTCATAGCTTCGACAATACCCTTCTCCATTTTATCGACTCTAATGAAGCAAAAGAGACCTTACAAGAAGTACATGAGGGCATATGTGGGTCCCATTTGAGTGGCCCAACCTTAGCTAAAAATATTACAAGGCTTGGGTACTATTGGCCGACACTAGAAAAGGATGCACTAGAATTTGTAAGAACATGTCGCCAATGTCAGATTCACAATGATATGATTCACAATCCAACACAAGAGTTAAGGCCAATCACTTCTCCTTGGCCTTTCACACAATGGGGACTTAATCTCATGGGAATGCTTCACCCTACATCCTCCAATTGACACATTCATTATCACTACCACTGAGTATTTTACTAAATGGATCGAGGCCATTCCATTCACTTACATTACTAACAAATAGATCTCCAAGTTCATCCTCAATTACATCATTTGTCGATATAGAATTCCACAATCCATCATCAAGGATAATGGTCATCCCTTCAAAAACCATGAAGTCTGTGAATTATGTCAACGTTTCCATATTAGCCACCACTTTTCCACACCATATTACCCACAAGGAAATGGTCAAGCTGAGGCATCTAATAAAACCATTATCAAAATTCTTCAAAAGATTATCAATGACACTGGTCATGACTGGAACATCCAACTCAACCCTATTTTGTGGGCATACCACACGAGCATCCGTACTCCCACCAACACCACTCCTTTCACCCTTGTCTTTGAAGCCAAAGCCATCTTTCCCATAGAGGTCAAAATTCCATCTTTGTGAGTCTCCATGAAAGGCCTCATCACTGATGAAGAATACAGACAGTCAAGACTGCATGAGTTAGAAATGCTAGATGAACACAGACATAATGCATTGAATCATTTACAAGCATATACCAAAATTGTCTTTGCAGAAGCTATAACGAAAGGGTGATGACTTGACAATTTGACATTGGCGGCCTAGTTCTCATGAAGAATCCCAAGAATTAGTTAGATAGGGAGAAGCTAGGAAAATTTGAGCCCAATTGGATGGGCCCTTACATTGTCATAGCATCATTTGGTTCTGGAGCATATCAGTTAACTACTCCTAAAGGTGAACAGTTGATAGAGCCAATCAATAGTCTACATTTGTGCAAATTCTATGCATAGCATCAGAAAGCCTATCCGAAAACTAGTAAAAATACAAAAAAATTGAAAAATGCAAAAAATTGTCACCTTGATGAAAACTTGGCAAATAAGTGTCCTGGTGACATAATTTTTTAAAAAAAAAGTGACAAAAATAAAGATAAATAATTCATCTAATAGTGAAAACTTGGTAAACAAGTGCTTTGGATAAGTACCATGGTGAAAACCTAGTAAGCAGGTGCCTTGTGTAGTCAGTCAGTGTTGTGCCATCTATTGTCACTCTATCTACTTGTACCCCTAGGGAACATACTTTTTTTTTACATTCATCATAACACTTCACCACGACATCATGACATTTTCATCCATGGCTGACAATGGTTGAAATCAAGTCTTGCATACTATCCATTGTCCATGCTAGTCATTCCTTTTCTTTACATTCCATTTTGCCTGGCTCATTCTCAACTTGACTAGGGGAAAAATTTCATCATGAGACTACAGTGGGTACTGCACGTGATCCTGAAAATCATAAAATGTCCCAAAAAAGACCTAAAAATTGAAAAATGTGCTAAAAAAAAGACCTAAAAATTGAAAAATGTCCTTAAAAAAGGCCTAAATATAAAAAAATGACCTAAAAAAAATCAGAAAATGTCCTGAAAAAAGACCTAAAAATTAGAAAGTGTCCTAAAAAAGACCTAAAAATCAGAAAATGTCTTGAAAAAAGACCAAAAAATCAGAAAATGTCTTGGCAAAAGACCTAAAGATCATAAAATGTCCTAAAAAAAGACCCAAAAATTGAAAAATGTCCTGAATAAAACCCAAAAATTCCAAAAACCAGAGTCATGTCAGTCAAAACAGTCATGTCAATTCAAGTCTTGATTAGTCTTCATCATTGTCTAAACTATGTTGTCTTTGCACATTTGCTACGTATGCAAGACTCATGTTTGAGCCCTCGATACATTAGGTCAGTCCTACTAGGTTTGTCAAAATAAATCATGACTCAATCTTTGGTCAACAAGATAAAGTCATTGGTCGTGTTGAACTACGAGGTCTCTGAGTGTATGATGTGGGCAAGGCCATCTGTCGATGAGCCCCCAAGGCCACACTAGGTCAGTCCATTAGGGTTCATTGCACAATTTTCTCACACACATGAAATAGTCTTTAAATTTATCATGGTCTTTGTCAAAATTTGAATGAACAATCTACCCAAGCGAACTTCTGCAATCTTTCAATCAAGCATGACAATCATTTTGGCATATCAAAATTGGTCAAACTCAGTCAAACTTAGTCAAACTAGTCAAATCTTACTTACTCTACAAATGTGTCCTTTTGAAGGGTAGCCTGCCATTTAATCATGCCCTAGGATGTGTCTTTCTTAGGCATCATCATAGTCATCTAGAATTTTGAGGATTCTCACAAAATTCGAGATATGTTCCTCTTGACATCAACAATATTCAGGATGTGTCCTTCCTGAATCTAGAATCTTGGCATTGACATCATTTGGGATGTGTCATTCCCAAATCTTGACATCAACTTGGAATTTTGGCATCAATGTTATTCAGGATGTGTCCTTGAATGTGACATCGTGACATCAACATCATTTGGGATGTGTCCTTCCCAAACTGGACATCAATTTATAATCTTGACACTGACATTGTTCAGGATGTGTCCTCCTTGAACTTGACATCAATTCGACAGCTTGACATTGACCTCATTCGGGATGTGTCCTTCCTAAATTTGGTCCCACTTTGGCATCAACCTCATTCAGAATGTTTCCTTTCTGAATCTGGCATCTTGACATCATTCAAGATGTGTCCTTCCTAAACTCAACATTAATCTAACATCTTCATATCATCAACCTTAGCATTTTGACACCAAGACATCCGGCATTCCACCACACTTGACAAACTTGAAATTTTGACATTCAAACACTTGGCAAGCACTTGGTATTTAATTTTATGATGTTTGTTTTGTCTTTTGGAAATCATGATGCTAGTTCCTCGAGGATGTCCTGACAATAGGATTTAGAGGAGCAATGACGTTTCATGACTTGTCTTGCTTGTCTTTACTGTTTGTGGTTGATTATGACAAATAGGATTTATGAGTCATGATCATCCTTGTTTTCCCTAGGATGTGTCTTTCTTAGGCATCATCATAGTCATCTGGAATTTTGAGGATTCTCACAAAATTTGAGATATGTTCCTCTTGACATCAACAATATTCAGGATGTGTCCTTCCTGAATCTAGAATCTTGGCATTGACATCATTTGGGATGTGTCATTCCCAGATCTTGACATCAACTTGGTATTTTGGCATCAACGTTATTCAGGATGTGTCCTTGAATGTGACATTGTGACATCAACATCATTTGGGATGTGTCCTTCCCAAACTGGACATCAATTTATAATTTACATCATAAATCCTTGTTTGCGTCTGCTTGTCTTACGTGATGGTACAACCTTGCACACCTTGGTCTATCTCATATCATGGTGTTTGTTGGCCATTATAATAATCTTCCCAATGATGTAAATATAAAAATGTAAGCATGAAAGTTGTTTCCCTTATCATTTCTCATCTAGCTTTCCATCTTCATCCTCCTTTCTCTTCCATGATAATATCCATCCCCTTCCAAGTTAACATTTTTTCTATCCTTCACCCTCTAGTCTTATCATCCATTTTGAGAGCACATTCATGTTCTTTGAACTCACCTGTCCTCTTGAGGGGGCATACACAACCCTCCTCATTCTTCTTTCACTGGGGAATATTTAAGAACTAAATTTCTTTGACACAATGCGATGAACTGCATTATGTCAAAGAGGGGCAAAATGTAGACACTGGAAAATGTCCTAAGTCGGCGAGCATCATTTTTCTTGGTCGTTGTCCTTCGATAATTGAATAATTTTAATTATTCAATTAATTTCTATCACATTCCTCTATTAATTAATTAATTTTTAATTATTTAATTAATTCACCTTCTCATCTTTATTCTATCATGATCAATTACAATTATCTAATTACATCACTAATTTCTCCCTCTTCTTCAATAGTTAAATAAATTATTATTTATTTAATTATTTTGTCACCTTTCATCTATATTTAAATAATTATCATTAATTATTTATCTATTCATGGTCCTTTAATTCTTCTATAGTTAAATAATTATTAAAATTATTTAACTATCCCATGCCACCTCCCCTATTAAATAATTAATCCCAAATTAGAAATTGTTTGTGAGGTCTAGTACTAAATCTCTCTGTTCAATTAAATTGATGATTTATTAAAATTCTCACTACTAATTTTCTCCAAGATAAATAGTTTGGATAATTTTATTTTCCATATCCATTTCCTCCACTCTCTACATTTTGAATCGCAAATTAAAATAAATTATTTATGCACCACTTGGTCAAAGATGCTCTGTCATAATCCCCTGCCATAACGTTCATTTCTATCATAGCCTGCATGTCTTGCATGTCTGTCATAACTATCACGTGTCATAGCCATCGGCGTCATAGCTTTTCCATGCATGGCATATTTTTGGTGCATCAATTCTGGATCATTGATCTTGGCATCTTTTCTCAAACTTAATGTCAACCATCCATTTCATAACATCCCTCTCATGCATTCCCATCCATTGATCTTGGAATATTTCTAGAAGATTAATCTCAACCGTCCATTCGAAAGGTTGTCTATAATAACAACCTTCCTTCTCCATTTTCAGCTTAACAGCTAATTGTCTCTAACTTTCTTGCTACCATTTGCAGGTTTTGCACAAGTATTTCAAAAAATCTAAGGGCAAAGTTGCATAACAAGAAGGAGAGCAAGATAAGGAATCAACTACAATATGGGGAGTGTTTTATTTTATTTTCTTTCATTTTAATATCTCCATTTTGTTTGTATTCTCTTGTTGATATGGTTTAATAGCTTAGTAGTGTTGGTTGTCACTTTGTCTATGCTATTTTATTTCTAACACCATCTCACACTATGGATTTTTCAATAACTTGCTATCTTTTACCTTTTGTGATGTTCATAGTAGGATAATGGGCAGAAAGAGCTTATAAAGTCTAGTGGACAATCCACCTCAAGAAGACAATGATACAATCTTGTAGAAACCTAAAGTGAGCAGCCCTTGGAAAGGTAAAAGGAAATGCCATCATCATATGAGATGATGAAGTGTTAATCTCTTAGCCTTTGAGAGACAAAACACAATCCAATCAAAGTATGGATTAGCATTTTAAGATAGCCTAATCACATGAATTGAAGGCATATATCACACTGTCAATGGATGGTGTTGAGAAGACATGGCAGTAGACAGTCAAACCTCTTTGAACATGTAAAAATATTGATAGAAGCCCTATGCCAAAGAAAATAGATCATATGAAAATCAGAGATAAGAAGCAACATGACAAAGGATAGTTGATACTATAGAGTTGAATGAGAATATTAATGAAAAAGGTCTGTTGTCACATTCACAAATAGGGGCAGTGGACAAGAGATTGCATATCAGATGAAGAAGGAAGGAAGGGTAGTAAAGCTTTTCAACTTCCCTGGTCGGTGTCACATAATGATCAACCATAACTTTCATCTACATTTTCTTGAGTTTCTCAGACCCAAGGATTACCTCCACAAGTGATATATGTAGTTGACAATAACTTTATTGATGGAATTGGGGGAAGTAGTCAAGTTTCACAACTTACAAGTGAACTTTTAGTGGGCATGATAAAAAGGAAGTAAAGTAATATGCCATTAATTGATAAATCAATACAAAAGAGGGAGGCTTCCAATGCAACTTGCATCTACTTTAAGTGAATAGAGGTTTCAATGCATGGGAAAGCCTTGGGATGCATGAGTATAATCTATTGAATATCTCATCTAATGAAGAAGATGGCTATAGTCCTTCAAAGGAAAAATGTGATTATGGAAGTTAGAATTTAAATAAGCAACATGATAATCACATTCAGTTATAGGAAGAGTTAGCTACAGTTGATGAAATAAAGGTGGACTTCACATGCATAAGTGAATGTAATAGGAATGAATATAACATAAATGACAAAGTAAACACTTTTAGATACAATTGTGAAGGTCAGAAGAACATATCAACTATTCAACATCACTGCAAAGGTCACTCTGTTTAAGAAAAGAGTGCAATGAGCTACACATTTATGATGTGAGCGCATTCTTAGAAGATGACTCAATTTATGATGAGGTTCAAGCTAAGAAGTGCAAGGGGTGGTTCTTGTTTCAGCTTATCACTCTCTCAGGAAATCTCATTCATATTATAATCTAGGTGATTGTACAAGGGTTTAGTTACATTCTCGTGGCATCAAAAACAAGAAATTTGGATTTGTTTTTTGCAAAATACAAAAAACCCATCTAGGTTGATTAAAATATGCAAATACGGAGTGCAAGAGGTGGTTACTCTTGTAAGGACCCTAGCTGAATCTATTTTAGGAAAAAGAATACAAAAAATCAAAACAAACAAAGCCTTCATGATAACAATAGTTACATAATGGAAATAATTATAGTCCTTTGACTTATACCTGTGCAATGGAATTGAATCATTCTCAACCATTTCTTCGTTTTAGGACAACATTGTCTTGTGAAAAAATTGATAGAGGAATCAATAGAAAAGATGGGGTCCTTGAAGACTTTCAATCATGCCTTTATGTTTTTTATAGAATAAATATCAAGTATTTGGCTACCATGGGTTTCTTTAAAACCCAAAAAATTACAAGTTTGGAGGTTCAGTATAAGTAAAACCAGAATAATGCAAGTGAATACAAAGAATGCATGGAGGTTCTTTTCCCAGAAAAGAACAACAAAAATGTTTAAAATCTCAAGCATTCCTGTTCAGCTGTGGACAAAATTTTTCTTCAAAACACCAAAACCCACTTGGGGTTTTTATTGAAATCACAAATTTCTTCAAATGAACAGAAACCCACTTGGGGTTCGAGCAAAAAATTACAAATACAAAAAATTACAGAGATTTCCATAAGATATTCAAAGCAAGAAATGTATGTGCAAAACCCAGTTCGTATGTTCATAGAGAAACACAATGTGTTGCAATTTGGAGAAACCCACTTGGGGTTCGAGCTACAAAAGCACATTTGAAGTTCTTTTTTGAAAAAATTTAAAGCAAAAAGTATGATGCTATGAGAGCACATTCAAAATGACAAACAAAAGAGCCATTCTTCTATCTACAACCACGACCTCAATGGCTATGTTTTCTTCAAAGAAATAATGCAAAATGAATTTCTGCTTTATTAGTCATAATGGAAGCTTGAAGTGAGATCTGTTGCTCAAAATCTAAGAGGAGTGGAGCTGATTCAACGTGTACTTGGAGCTATTGCTCATATTTTTGCAAACTTTCAATATTTTTTCTTTTACCAAAAGCTCCATTTTAAGTTTCTCATGGTGGCTATAAAAGTGGAGAACAATAATATAAGAACAAAATGAAACAAGGTTCATTAGACTATGCTATAGGCCGCAGCCAAAATCAATGAAATGGCCTTCAAATGATATGAAAAAACCAAGTTTTGATGCAAAAAGGGAACTTACCTCATTTTCCACTGTTTTCCTCAAGAAATCACCACAAAAACCAGTCAAAATCTCCATATTTTGTGCATGCGATTGAAACCCTAGCAACAACATGTCTCTGCCAAAATGATGATGTTTTTCACATTCTTCATCTTTTGTTACTTAGGGTTTGACCCTATTTTTGATGACCGATGGGATTTTTGTCCCATGTTTTAAAAAATGAAACACATGTTAATGCATAGTGGGGGTCGAATGATAGGTTTTAAGACAGGAATTTTTTTCCTTATTTTCATCATTGAAAACATGTGCCTTGTTTCAAATTTTGCTAGGTCCTCCATGAGGAACATGTGAAATGTGCCAATTCTTTAGGTTATTCCTTTGACCTTTGACATGTAATTCCTTAGTGCCTTGAAGACTTAAAATGTGCCTTCCAAGAAGTGTGGAGATCGGCCATATAGGCCAAATTTGAACCTTTTATTTTGCCTTTGAAAATCAGAAGATGTTGACCAAACATGTGGCCTTGGAGTGCAAAATGAAGTAAGAAAAAATGATCTAGTGACTTGGAGAATTTTTGATCTTGTTTAATGCTTTTGAAATCATTTTGACATTTCATTATATTTTTTCATTTTGTTTCAAAGTATAAAAATATCATTTAAGTGATTTGCTAATCACTTGATATTATTCACATGCAAATATAATGTAATCTAATATTGATGGTGGGCCCTCTTATATTTTTCTTTGAAATGTAAAATAACTTGATTAAGTGGTGTATTGTAAATCACCTAATAAAGTTATTATCTTTAATTCCTTTTTGGAGTCTTTTGTTTTTAAAACATACATATTGCATGAGTCAAAGTTGGGAGACAAAATGATGGCTTGTAGACATGAGGAGAGTGTGGGGGTGAAGCATTTGACTATTTTGAGAAACATGTGCTACTTTGGAGGGAGTTTTGTCACACTTTTGGAATTACTTGAGTCTGTGCTTGACTTTTCACCATTTTAGAGGCCTTTTGGAGTGATTTTGGAAAGTTCTTTTTTGGATTTTGTGCCTCATCCAACTAGAACCTTCTAGATGGGCAGGCATGAGAGTTGTGTCACTAACTCATTTGACCACAAAATACGATGAAAATTTCTGACAAAAGATGTATAATTAGATGAATCATCAGGTACATGTGTATTTAATGTGAAATTTTCAAAAAAAATTAAAATTTGTGCCTGACGTTCATCAAAATTTTGAGGAACGTGATTTTCGTCACTTCTTCGACTAACGCTAGGCATAAATTTTAATAAATAAAAGTGATTTCGAGAATTTATCTATACTATAATAAAATTCAAGCACTTAGTTATCACTTTTCTCTTGATTGATCTAGTAATAATATACTATCCAACTAATAATCATCCAATGATATCATCTTGCATTGATTTGTGTTACTTGACCATCAAATAATTGAACCAAGTACCACTTTAGAAATACCACATACATAGTCTTCTCTCTCTACAAACCTCCCATTGTATTCATAAGGGTTTTATTGTAGTTCCCATCAAATACTATGCCCTAATCATGTAACAAGTAGATAAGTCATCTTTACTAAGGTCAAACAAAGTTATTTTATCACAAAATACAATAGTTTTTATTTTTAAGTGTTAGATTTATGTTTTGATTATAAGGTTTATCTTGTAGGTTTAAGGTATGAATTTAAGGTTCTTACAATGACTTTTCAACCAATGGTATTATTCTATCCTATCTCTACCATTCTAGTTCTAAAATAAAATATACAAATCAAACTTAACTAGAAATCACATCTTAGTGTGCAATGGGCATGCCGAAAAAGTGTGGAATTTCAATTAGGATAAATTTTGGTCTATTTTTTGCATACATTTATGCAGTACATGAGTTCAATTGGTAGGACATTTAGCAAATGATTTTGTTTGTGCAACAAAGGTCTTAATGGAGAAATCATAGCTTCAAATAAACTATGCATCCACTTACAGGGATCCAAACATGATTGAAATAGAACCTCTGAATTAGGAAGATGATCAAGCTCCATTAACAATAGGCTCATGTTATGCTTGCAATAAGGAGAGAGGGAGAGAGAGAGCGATGGAGAGGTAGCGATAGAAAGGAGGAGAGATAAGAGTGGGGAAGAGTGAGAGATAGAGGGGTAAGGAGATAGAGATAAAGAGGAATATAGAGATAGAGATGGAGATGTAGAAGGAGAGGGATATGGAGAGGAGGAGAGGCAAGAAGGATAGGGAGAGATAAAGAGAGAGAGGAGAGAGGGTTAGATAGAGATGAAATAGATAAATATATAAATAGGGATAGAGAGGGAGATAGATGGATGGATAGAGAGAGGGAGACATGTATAGAGATAAAGGGGGAGAGAGGAAAATAGAGGTAGAGATGAAGATATAGTGAGAGAGGAAGAGGGAGACAAATATATAGAGAGATATAGGTAGAGGGAGAGATAAATATAGAGAGAGATAGGGATAAAAAGAGGGAGATAGTAGGGAAAAAGATAGAGAGAGAGACAAAAGAGATAAAGCAAACAAAAAATAGTATAGATATAGTATATATAGATGGAGAGATAAATAAGGAGAGGAATGAGAAAGGGAGAAATATGAGTATGATCTATGAGAGATGAGATGGGAGATGAGAGATATGGGAGAGATAGAATCTGTCTCTAGCTTCCCTATCTCTCATCTATCTCTATCTCTATCTTTGTTCTCTCTTTCTTCTCTCTTTTTCTGTATCCCTCTTTTTATCCCTTTATTTCTATCTTTTCTCCTCCTTTGTCTCCATTTTCTTCCTCTCTCTTGTAATACTCTTTTCCTCGGCACATCTCTCCGCTTATCTTATCTCTCTCTCCTCTCCATTTTCTCTTCTTTCTCTTCTGCTCTCTTTTCTCTCTTATATCTTTCACCATGATCTATAATCACTTGAATCACTTAACAATTGTTAGATTCACCAGGATGAAAATTTAATTTAAGATCGAAACTAACATTGCTTGTGAATTGAGAAAATAAACACATAAAATGCAGGAAAGTAAAGAAGCTGACAAAATCATGCACCAAGAAAAGAGAGAAAATATTTTATAACGGAGTTCATCGAATTCTGGCTACGTCTCTGGATCTGCAAATATGCGTGATCGTTTCCATTATTATGATTCAACTACTTTTTACATCACCATGGTCTTTCACTGAGTTACAATCTACTACCAAGGAAGATTGTCGCACTTCAGGCTCTTCCTGCTTCCACACTACAATGACAGGATCTATCTGGCAACATGTTTGTGCCTAACTCCTTCATCACCTTTACAATGCTATCAAGCAATAAAACTACAACTCACTCTCTCTCAATAAGAGTACATGAATACAATAGGCATTAAAATTCATGAAAATTATCTCAAAGAAAAAAATGAGTTTTTATCTCTTCCTATTATTCTAAGAGACCACTTATAATTCTCTAGAGACCACTCATAATTCTCTCAAAAGACTCACTAATTTTTTATCTCTTCATTTACTCACAAGAGACCACTTAGCTCGCAAGACTCTCAAAACCTCTGAGTAAAGAAATCATACTCCTACCCCCCTTTTTATACATAATTTTGGCTAAAAAGGCCAAAAACCTCCATAATTAATAAAATAACCCCTTAAAGGAAAACAAGAAAATAATTTCCCCTTAAAAACAAATTTAATTTGTTTAAAAGCCCTATGTCTTATTAGATTTTTGGGCTAAGAGGTTATGGGGTTTATTTATTTTTATGTGATTTTAAGCCTCCTAATAACCATTTAAAAGGCTATTTTTATGGAGAGGATAACTCCATGAAAAGAGGGTTTACAACAACTCAAGAGAAAATTTCTCAACTCCTCCTTGAGAATAGGAAATTAGGTGTGAGGTGGAACTAATTCCCTTTTTTTATAAATTGAATGAATAATACGTGAGAATTCCACTCACTTAAGTATTAATAATTTATTTTTAAATTTTTTCACCTACCATCATTTTTTTAGATTTATCCTATGGTGAGAAAATTAGAATTTTTTTCACCATTTGATGGGCCCCTACACCTATTTTTCCCAATCTTTGATTGGCCATAAGTTTTTCCTACGGACTCCGTTTTTGATGAAACGAATGTCATTGGAAAGGTCTCAATGAGCTCTTCACTTTGACACTGATTTTGACCAATTCCAAGATGATCATTGTTTTCACCTTTTTTTGGCCCCCTGGTTTGTTAGTTTGACTTGAACTTTGACCAAGCATAACTCTTGCTTACAATCTCCTTTTGACACGATTCAAGTTGCGTCAAGATTGTATTATTGTGCTCTATGCATTGATATTGGTTTTGGAAGATTCTAAATTAGTTGAATTTTTAAGGTCTTTGAGATCCACCTAGATCATTCCTCCCCATTGAGGAACTTTTGGACCTCCAAAAGGTTCTTAATTAGACACAATGTGAGAAAAAAACCTTCCCACTTGTCTAGTATCTGTCCACCCTAATTTTTCACTTGCTTCATCAAAAAGTTGTACAAAATTTATGATAACTACAAACATATTGCTACCCATTTGCACTTTCCCACATCCTTCTCCATTCATTACCCCAACTACTATCCATGTACAAAACATTAGCAGCATTAACAAATACAAGGATATTAATGACAATGAGCTAACAATAATTTTAATCCTCTTAACAGATTCCCACAGTAAATGTTCATGTTATGGCACTGATGATTCCTAAAACACATGATAGTTAGGCTTACAAGCAACTACTTCATTTTCATGCTTTAGATCACCTGCTTTTTCCACCTTTTCAGACATGAACAAAGATAATTTTGTCACATACATGAGCCTCTTCATTTGCTCGATGTTCACCAATAGAGAATCAACTACAATCTTCTTGTCCTTCTTTGGACAAAGCTCTAGATGAAGCTTCCAACAATTAGCTTCCTGATGTCCACCTTTGTTGCAATAAGCACAAGGTGTTTTCAACATCTAGCCCTTCTTTCCCTTCTCTTTCTTCCAATTTGGAGATGGGTCTTGATGTTGTGTCCCTTTCTTGGTCGACACCACTTTCCTGTACAAATCCATTTTATTCCAACACTTGGAAACACTATGGTTAGTCAACCCACAAAATGTGCATGGTCTTCTATACCATAAACTTTCTACATTGCCAATCTTCTTATAATCTAAAGGAACATTGGAATAATTAGGCTTATTATACCTCTAATGGTCATCTTTAGTGCACACATGTTGAGGAGAATCTATCTTCATTCTTCTCTTGGACATCTTGCATGCTTTATCGTCGCTTCTTATAGGTTGTTCTTGTAATGGTTCTTCTTTTAGAGAATTCCTTGCTTCCACTGCCTTGGTGCATTCTCCTTCACCATACCCTAATCCTACATAGCGAGGTCTAGCTTCCACCTTCACAGGTTCAACCATGCCTTTTCCATGACTTCCAAGGTGCTTTCCTTCATATCCCATCTTGGTTAACAACCCCAATCCAACACTTTGAGATTGTTTCTTAGGATCACCAAGAGAACAAGAAAGAGAATGAGAAGAATGAGGAGCTTTCAATGAATTTTCATCTTTGGCTTTCTTCAATGAGCCTTCCTTTTTAGACTTCCATTCCTCATACATTACATCTGTATACACCTAAAAATGGTCACATCACATTGTCTGAAAATTAATTAAATATTTTTAATATTTAATTAAATCTTCAAATTCCATCTATGTATAAATAAATTTAAATAATTTATTTATATTTGTTCATTCTTTTATTTCGATTAAATAAATAAGTTTATTTAATCATCTTTTTGTATTCATTTCTTAATTAATTAAATAAATATTATGATTTATTTATATTAATTATTATATAATCTTAGTTTGAATATTTTATTCAAATAAAGATTAAAATA